>JAGYYJ010003205.1:0-176151 GCA_019671005.1 Hibiscus mutabilis
TATTATATAATTATATTAAAAGTACTTATTATGTCTCATTAAATTTATTCTTTTATATTTTAAAATTATTATATTTAAATTATTTTTTTAAAAAAAATCAACAACTTTTATTAAATACATCTCTTACATAATATTCTAACAAAAATAAAATTTAACTTTCTAAAAATAAAATTTTAATTTTAATTATTTTATAATACATTTCTTATCCAATTTTCTTTTAAATACATGAAATGTCAACAAAAGAAGAAAAAAATGAGAGTAAAAATAGTTTGTAGAAGGAAGGAACTCTTATTAAAGGAGCCAAAAGGGCAAGGAAGTAATTTTAAGAATAAACTTATCAGTCGCCACTTGCTACTTACATCATCTATCACATATGTCGGGTTGATCATATAAGGACAAAAACGGTACTCTGAAAACCCCTCACATCGGTTTTTTATAATTATTATTTCTCGAAAAAGATTTAAAATGTTTTTCGGAATTTTTATTTGAAATACACTTTTAGAGTTTTTTTCTTTCAAAAAGCGGTATTTTTTATTTTAATTCTCGAAATATTATATTTTCTATAATACTTAAAAAGTTGGATTCAATAAAATCTAATTATGAAAAATGTTTTTTTTAATTCTTAAAAATTGTTTGAAGTCAAATCTTCTTAAACTAATTTTTAAGAATTTTTTTAAATTTACTATTTAAGATCGAATTCTGTTAAATTCGATTTTTAAAATATTATAATAAATATAATATTTTAGAAATTAAAATAAAAATACTATATTTTAAAAAATTTTAAAATAATATTTATAGAATTCCTCCATGTTTTTCCCCCATAAAATTCTCCTCCTTGGTGGCTTTTCCTTAGCTTTACCAAAACAAAAGACGTTTAGGCGCTTGCCCTAACTTTTACCGGTTACCGGCACTCTCTTCAACACAAGTACTCAACGGTCTTTGCCACGTTAACTCACAAGAGTCGACCCAAAATAAACGAAATAAATATTTAAAGACTGAAATGTTTTTTTCAATTTATTTTATTTTCCTTTACTTGAATTTAATCTTGTTGGATTAATCCAAAAGTTAAATGTGATCGTTTATTAAAATAATATTAACCAACAAGGATTGAAATTGAGTGCGACAAGGCACATTATTAAACTTGAATTTATATTTTTAAAATAATATTGTTAAAAAAAGGAGTCTCGAAGATGAACCATGAACATGTACTTTTAAAAAAATTTTATAAACAAATAAAAGCATTTATATTAGTGTTTATAGTTAACTGTGGGTTAAGAATATATAATAACCAGAAGGGGAAAATGGTCAGGGTTGTCTAGAAGATGGAGAGATTTCAACGTGTTCTTTACCTAACGATTGCAACTTTTGCTTTGGTTTTAAGTTCTTTCATCCCCAAGCCTGCTCTCTCGTTTTCTTCTTTTTTTGCCACCAAACAAGAAAGCTATATGTTTTTTGCTAATTTTATCGTATTGCATTTGCAGACATGGACTCTCAAAGTTTACTTGTGTTTTAATCCTCTTTCCAACTACATGAAACACTGCCGCCTGACCTAATCACATTAGATTACAAGCCTGATCAAACTAGCAATTAAGTTTGCTTTTGAAGGAGATGGTTCAAGACTTGTTAAAAATGATACTATATTTTTAATTTTTATATTCAGTTCTTACTTAAAATTTACTGGTTATAACAGTATTTTTAATATGAAGACTTTTAAAAAACTGAGCTGCTTACATATATATACTGATGGGAGGTGATTGAAGCTTGAAGCTTGTGAAAGCAGGGAGATAAAGGGGAAATGGTAGGTAGTTGAAAAAAAAAAATAGAGGAAAGCTTAACTTCAAGGCAATGTAGAATGTGCAACAAACGACACTGTCCCTTAAGGCACATGTTAAGCTCCCAACAAAGCTCTATTTCATCCCTTCTCTCCTTTGTCCTGTTCCTCATTCATTCATTTCCCTCCTCCCGTTATCTCCAATGGAAGCCAGTGCTGGACTTGTCGCTGGCTCACACAACCGCAACGAACTTGTTGTCATTCATGGCCATGAAGAGGTAACAAAGAAAGAACATCAGTTTTATGAAGCAGTTTTTTTAAACCCCATTGTTTTGTTTTAGTTGATAAATGGATTCTTGATTTGTTTTTTTGGTGCATTCAGCCTAAACCTCTAAAAAACTTGGATGGTCAAGTTTGTGAGATTTGTGGTGATGAAATCGGGTTGATGGTTGATGGAGATCTTTTCGTGGCCTGCAACGAGTGTGGTTTTCCTGTTTGTAGGACCTTGCTATGAGTATGAAAGGAGGAAGGGAGTCAACAATGTCCTCAGTGCAAAACTAGATACAAGCGTCTCAAAGGTATTGCACCATTTACCAGTAACATGATTGGTGCAGCAGCCATTAATTCTTCTAAGAAGTTATCTCTAATTCTTTGCCTTTTTCCCTTTTTCTGGTTTGATTGTGTGGTGAAGGGAGTCCTAGAGTGGAGGGGGATGAAGATGAAGAAGATATTGATGATATCGAACATGAATTCAACATTGATGATGAACAAAATAAGCATAGGAATATCGCAGAATCGATGCTTTATGGGAAGATGAGCTATGGGAGAGGCCCTGAAGATGATGAAAGTTCTCAAATCCAACCTGGTTTAGCTGGTATCCGATCAAGGCCGGTAAGCAAAGTTCTTTGATATGTCATTGAGATCCAGCAACAACATGAAAAATATCTCCCAGTTGCCATGAAAATCCTTCATAATAATGGCATTGTTCTTTCTGTTTGTTGCAGGTGAGTGGGGAATTCCCAGTAGGAAGCTCTATTGCTTATGGGGAACACATGTCAAATTCTTCCCTCCATAAACGAGTTCATCCTTATCCTACGTCTGAACCTGGTATGTTTGATCTTGTATCATCTAAAATTTTTATTTTTTTTGCATCAATGATCTGATTTCTTAACCACAAAACAAAGTTCCAAGTTTTCAAAGCTTTTGGGTAGCTTGATAAACAAATTGACTATGTATATATGTATATATATTGGCAAAAAGAAAGTGCAAGATGGGATGAAAAGAAAGAGGGAGGGTGGAGAGAAAGGATGGATGATTGGAAAATGCAGCAAGGAAATTTGGGTCCTGAAAATGATGATGCCTATGATCCTGACATGGCCATGTAAGTATTTATTGCTGTTATATGCCCACATGTGAAGAAAACTTGAATGTGCTTTCTCATGTAAAACCTCTTACAGGCTTGATGAAGCTAGGCAGCCATTGTCGAGGAAGGTGCCAATTGCATCCAGCAAGCTCAATCCTTATCGTATGGTGATTGTGGCTCGTCTGGTTATCCTTGCTCTCTTTCTCCGCTATCGAATTATGAACCCGGTGCATGATGCCATCGGGCTGTGGCTAACTTCTGTGATTTGTGAAATCTGGTTTGCCTTTTCATGGATCCTTGATCAGTTCCCTAAATGGTTTCCTATTGACCGTGAAACGTATCTCGATCGCCTTTCCCTCAGGTAAGCAGATTTTACAAAGTTCTAGTGACTCTTAATTGATTACTTTTCTCCATAATCAAACACATAATGCTTGATGCAGGTATGAGAGAGAAGGTGAGCCCAACATGCTTGCTTCTGTCGATATCTTTGTCAGTACGGTGGATCCGCTGAAGGAACCCCCTCTAGTAACAGCGAATACAATTCTATCGATCTTGGCCGTGGACTATCCTGTGGATAAGATCTCTTGCTACATTTCTGATGATGGTGCTTCCATGCTTACTTTTGAAGCATTGTCCCAAACAGCTGAATTTGCTAGAAAATGGGTGCCATTCTGTAAGAAATTCGCTATAGAGCCCCGAGCACCAGAGATGTACTTTACTTTAAAGGTTGATTACCTCAAGGACAAAGTCCAGCCAACGTTCGTGAAGGAGCGTCGAGCTATGAAGGTTTGTATATATGAACTCCTGAAGACAAAAGTCTGAGTTTTCAATTGCAGTGAGCTAATCTTTTCATGGTTCTTAACAGAGAGAATATGAAGAATTCAAGGTTAGGATAAATGCACTTGTAGCCAAAGCCCAGAAGGTTCCTCCAGAAGGGTGGATCATGCAAGATGGCACACCATGGCCAGGAAACAATACTAAAGATCACCCTGGTATGATTCAAGTATTTCTCGGTCAAAGCGGAGGCCATGATACCGAGGGAAATGAGCTTCCTCGCCTCGTTTATGTATCTCGAGAGAAAAGACCTGGTTTCGCACATCACAAGAAAGCTGGTGCCATGAATGCCCTTGTAAAGATCTTAAGCATTTACTAACTTCTGTTTCATTCTAGTTCCCCTTCATTTCCAAGGCCCATCTTTATGTGCTAATAATTCTGTTAATCTATGCGAGAATTTCAGGTTCGTGTCTCTGGAGTGCTTACAAATGCTCCTTTTATGTTGAACTTGGATTGTGACCATTATATAAATAACAGCAAGGCTGTAAGAGAGGCTATGTGTTTCTTGATGGACCCTCAAATTGGAAGAAAGGTCTGCTATGTCCAATTCCCTCAACGGTTCGACGGTATTGACAGACATGATCGATATGCCAATTGAAACACAGTTTTCTTTGATGTAAGTGCAGCAAAAATCTACTATTCAAATTGTTTGAAATGACCAAATGAGACTTCATGCTTGTTTTGTGCACTATAAGATGATATAAGGACAAATAAATGAATCAAACTTTTGTCCTCTGGTTTCTGCAGATTAACATGAAAGGTCTAGATGGTATACAAGGTCCTGTATATGTCGGCACTGGGTGTGTTTTCAGAAGGCAAGCTCTCTATGGTTATGAACCTCCAAAGGGGCCTAAGCGCCCGAAGATGGTCACCTGTGGTTGCTGCCCTTGCTTTGGACGCCGGAGAAAGGATAGAAAGCATTCTAAGGATGGTGGAAATGTAAATGGTCCAAGCCTGGAAGGTGGTTAACAGTTAACAATGACATTTTATTCTTGTTTTCAATGAGCTGCTTCCTTTCATATGGTTTATTCACTTCATCTAACTTCAAAAAATATATTAAAAAAATATTAACAGCAACCGAAGATGACAAGGAGTTCTTGATGTCCAACATGAACTTTGAAAAGAAATTTGGACAGTCGGCCATCTTTGTAACTTCAACCCTGATGGAACAAGGTGGTGTCCCTCCTTCCTCAAGCCCTGCAGCTCTGCTCAAAGAAGCCATTCATGTAATTAGTTGTGGATATGAAGACAAAACAGAATGGGGAAGCGAGGTACTTAATTCCGACCACTTGAAATTTTGCATGACATTTCCACTTCTGATTTAGAAGAGCAGATGTTTCTAAGTTTAAACATTAATCTGAAGTTTGTACCTTCCACATGTGCAGCTTGGCTGGATTTATGGCTCAATCACAGAGGATATTCTAACCGGTTTCAAGATGCACTGCCGAGGATGGAGGTCAATATACTGCATGCCAAAGTTGCCTGCCTTCAAGGGTTCAGCTCCCATCAATCTCTCGGATCGTCTCAACCAAGTCCTTCGATGGGCGCTTGGTTCTGTTGAAATTTTCTTTAGTCGTCACTGCCCTGCGTGGTATGGCTTCAAGGGAGGAAAGCTGAGGTGGCTCGAGCGATTTGCATATGTCAACACAACCATCTACCCCTTCACATCTTTACCACTCCTCGCCTATTGTTCCCTTCCAGCAATCTGTTTGCTTACTGACAAATTTATCATGCCACCGGTAATAAAAGATTCTCCTTTAATCATTGAACTGTAGATTAAAAACCTTATCTGCTAACTTGTTCATATTCTCTCCTGCAACAGATAAGCACCTTTGCAAGTCTGTTCTTCATTGCCTTGTTTCTTTCAATCTTTGCAACTGGTATTCTTGAGCTAAGGTGGAGTGGAGTAAGCATCGAGGAATGGTGGAGAAACGAGCAATTTTGGGTCATTGGTGGTATTTCGGCACATCTGTTTGCTGTTATCCAAGGCCTGTTGAAGGTTATAGCTGGTGTTGACACAAATTTCACTGTCACATCCAAAGCAACGGATGATGAAGAGTTCGGAGAATTGTATACCTTCAAATGGACAACCCTCCTGATTCCACCAACCACAGTCTTAATCTTCAACCTAGTAGGAGTTGTTGCTGGCATCTCGGATGCCATAAACAATGGATACCAATCTTTGGGACCTCTCTTTGGAAAGCTCTTCTTCTCCTTCTGGGTGATTGTCCATCTCTATCCATTCCTTAAAGGTTTAATGGGGAGGCAAAACAGGACACCAACCATTGTGGTTATATGGTCAGTGTTATTGGCTTCAATCTTCTCCTTGCTTTGGGTCCGAATCGACCCGTTTGTGTTGAAAACCAAAGGACCAGACACCACAATGTGCGGCATCAACTGTTGAAAAATTCATTTTGCGTGGTTCTCTAGATTATGCATGTACATTCTTGCTCATACGAATATGTGGTATGTGATGTATGAACAAACAAAGTGGAGATGCACAAGAAAGAATAAAACTAGAGTGAAAATGTTTTTGTATTGTTATGTGGCATGTGATGTTGAACCAACAAGAAAGAATAAAACAAGTGTTTTGTCATTGAAGTTTTGTCATTGAATTGAAAATAGCTCAACTTTGTAATCACCTCTGTTTAATTGCTAAATTTGCATGTTCTCATTCTAGCATCTCAAACTATATAGCAGCCATTTTTCTTCTTCTTTTTTCCTCTGGAGTTCGGGAAAATCGACACATTGAATTTTCAAGTAACTCGTGTTAAAAGACTGGCTTAGTTGGGTCAATGCTAAAAAGCCTGGAAAATGCTAAAAATCAACAATCGTCGACTTTGCCCTTTGAAAGATTAATAGCATGCTGGTTTTGTCATTCACGTTCCATTTCCAATCTACAAGAGAAGACTTAAAAGAGAGATGTCAATATGAGATATGATGGTATTTTGACATCTTCCCGCACCGCACCGCATACACAAAAGAAAACAGGAGTATTTAACGAGAATCAAAACTGGTGCTCATTGAAAATTATTACTAACAACAAAAATACATCAACTAAAGTAAGTTATAAAGAATTTTGACAAAATGACAAAAGATGCCAACGTTTGCATGTTTTAATTCTTTTTGGAGAATCAAAACTAACGTGCTCATCCAAAAATGGATAGAAATTGCCCGATCAAAGGGGCTAAAAATACACGTGTTAAACGATGTGTTAGCATCTTGTTGAACATGTCAACATCAAGAATCAACATTTGCCAGTTTATGATAGTAGCACCACATGTATAAAGAAGGGCATAACAAAATAATTGTTTTAAAAAATTCCAAAATCCTTTTTATGCACGGCATTTCAATTCAGACGTAGTTGGTGGCGAGTTTCCATCCAACAGGAATATTTGACAAATTAAAATGTTGGGGTTGTTTGCTCAAAAAAGAAAAGGGGCCAAATGACAAAACATGCAAGCGTTGGGGTCTTTTTGAACAACTAAATGGTCCAGTTTATGTAGTAGCATTCTATAAGAAGTAAAATATTCCAAAAGTTTTTCTAACATGCTTCAAAGCATAGGTAACATTTGATAGAAAACTAAAATTCAAAAGTTTTGTTTGAACAACTGAATTATCCAAACTATTATTCAATGAACTGAATTGTTATTTCGTCACCAATAGTCCCCACAAGAGCACAGACCATCTTTAAAATGATGGAACCGATTAGCATCCCTAACCACAATGACTCTCTCAGTAATCTTGGATATAAATTTAGTAGCAGTATGACAATCTACACAAACTCGAAGATTTTTAAAAATTCTAATTTCAGTTCCAGGGTCTGTTGTAATAAGACCAAAAGCAATGGCCAATTTCTCACTGTGAACGTTTATCATTAGCTCCTTCTCTTCCTCTTCAACATCATGCAATGCAGTATCAGTCTCAGTCTGAAACCCTGCCTCCTTCATTTTCCTTATTAATTCTTCTAGCTCTGCATAGATTGCTGATGTGTGAGGATGGGATCGATCACCACATGTAAAGACATGTGGAGTGCATCCAGGAATCTTTTCCAGTTTCCTTTCCTTAACATTTTGTCTTAGTGAAGAAGCTAGTCGATAGTTCCTCTCAGATGAGTATAAATTTGACAGTAAAACATAATATCCTACATTTTCTGGATCCAATTCAAATAGCCTTTCAGAAGCCACTTGAGCAAGCTTTTTATCCTTGTGGATCACACAAGCACCAAGCAATGCACCCCACTCAGCAGCACCTGGCTCAACTGGCATTTCCTTTATAAACTTTAAGGCCTTCTCTAATTGGCCAGCTCGGCCAAGGATGTCAACCATGCAGGCATAATGTTCAGGTAATGGCTCAAAGTGATAATCATGGATCATAGACTGAAATATTTCCTCTCCTTCTTTCACCAAGCCAGCATGACTGCAAGCATATAGGAGAGAAAGAAATGTAATACCATTTGGTGCAACCCCAGAATGTGACATTTCAGAGAAGAGCCTAAGTGCATCCTGGCCCTGGCCATGAAGACCATAACCAGAAATCATTGCATTCCAAGTCACCACATTCTTCCCCACCATCAAGTCAAACAATTCTCGAGCCTCCCTAATGCAGCCACATTTTGCATACATATCAATTAAAGCAGTTGAGACATATATGTTAGACTCAAAATTCTTGCTTTTAATTAGGCCATGTACCCATTTCCCCAGACTAAGAGCTCCAAGCTGAGCACAAGCTGAAAGAATGCTTGTAACTGTGACAGGATTGGGACTAACTTTGGATATCTGCATTTCTTGGAAAAGAGATATTGCAGCTTCTGTCAATCCATTTTGGGTGTACCCTGAGATCATAGCATTCCAGGACGCTGGAGTTTTCTCTGAGGACTCATCAAAAAGCAGCCGAGCAGAATTAATCTCATTTAGTCTGCTATAAACAGTAGTCAATGCTGTTGACACAGAAGAATGAGAGATAATACCAGATTTCACACAGAAACTATGAATGCTAGTAGTAAGATTTAAATAACCAAAGGGATGAAAAACAGGAATCAACCCCACAATTGTGCTAGAATTGACCTTTTCCCCAGAACCAAGGAGTTGTCTAAATAGCTTCACAGAACACTCACTCTCACCATTGCTGGTGTACCCCGAAATCATTGCATTATAAGAAACCAAATCGGGTCTGCCAATCTCTCCAAACAATAATTTAGCCGCATCAATCTCCCCACATTTTGAATACAAAGAAATAAGTCCGGTAAGCACATGAACATAGGAATGAAACCCGAGTTTTAAAGCCAAACACTGAACCTCCATTCCCAAAATCAACTCTTGCAATTCGGCCAAGGCCGGTAAAACAGCTGCAACAGTAGTAGAATCCAACCGAATCCCACCATCTTTAAGCATATCCCCTAAAACCCAAACCGCATCATCGAAACAACAATTTCTAACCAACCCAGATATCATAGAATTCCACGACACCGTATCTCTTACAGACATTTTATCGAACACCTTTCGCGCCATGTCAACCCGCCAAACCTTTAAGTAAAAGCCAACAACAGCAGTGCCCACGAACAAATCCAATCCATACCCATCAACAACCGCATGTCCATGTAACAAGATCCCCACTTTCTCATCTGAAAGGGTAGAAGCGGAGGCGATAGCGAAGGCGTAGGTGAAGTTATCAGGCTTGAGAAGAGTGCATTTCCTCAGATGGGTATAGAGCGAGATGGAATGGGCGTTAGAGAAGCCTTTGATGAGGACATTGAAGAGGAAGAGATCCGGGTTTGGGATGGAGAGGAAGAGGAAGAGGAAGAGGCGGCGTGCGTAAGAGGTGGCCTTGAGGTCGAAGAGCCTGTGGGTGAGTTTAGTAACGGTGGAAATGTTATTTTGGAAGCCGGTTGAGGATGATTTGGGCGTGGGTTTGGGTGAGGTGAGAAACAGTGGTGGATTTCTTGAGGAGGTGGAGGAAGAAGTTTCGGCTTCTTGTTGGAGAGTACGTGCTTGTTATTGCGGACGTCATTAAACATCTAGTTTCCTTTGCAAACTGAGAATTGAACTCTCCCACACACATACCTGATGTAAAATGGCGGGAAACACACGAGAAGTCAAATGCCGACAACCTAGTCAAAAATCTGTGCTGGGAGTTGGTAAAAGTAGTAACCAGTTTAATATCTATTAATTAAATTTTGAGTTTGTAGAAAAAAATTAAAATATTCATTCATTAAAATTAAATGTATAATGGTAATCAGTCTAAATTAATTAAGATAAAATTTTAAAAAATTAAAACGACAATAGAAAAATAGTTAACTCTATGTATTTAATTTTTATCAAGATTAAGATTTTAAGAGTTGCGACCTAAATTTATTAAACTGTTTTTATTTAAATGAAATAACTATATTTATTTATAAGGTTTTAATAGAAAACTATTAAGGTGAATTATAAAAATAGGAAAAAAGGGAATTAAAGTATTAAATTTAAAATAATGAATATATGTTTGCATAAAAAGTTTTTCTTAATTATCATTAATGTTTTCAATATATATTTGGAGAAAATATTTTATGCATAGGTGGCGGTGAAAATGAAAAATTTCAACAATTGTCTTAATTTTGAGGTTTAAAGACTTTGTTTTTATGGTTTTGTGTTTCGGGGTTTTAAGTGTATGAGTTCAAATTTTAAGGTATGTGGTTAGAGTTAAGAGGTTTAGGTTTAGGTTTTAACATATGAACCTTAAATTTTAACCATAAGACTTAAATTCTAACCACACCCCCTAAATTAAAATTTTGTATACTTAAATCATAAACACTAAACCTTAAACGAAATTCTTAAACACTAAAACTAAGACGCTTGTGCATTGAATAATTACCCATACATTATTTAGTTATATTTTGATACACAAATTGTATAAAAAATTACACAAGCCTCCGTATTTAAGCTGAAAATCTAAAACATAAATCCCTAGCCCTAACACCCTAAGCACTAAACCTTAAAACCATAAACCTTAAATTCTACCCTTGCAGCCTAAACCTCTAAACCTTAACCATAACATAAATCTCTAAACCCTAAAATTGAAAGAATTGTATAAATTGAAGTTTGCACAACATGCGTATTAAAGTATTTTCTTATATTATTACCATTAATAACATCTTATTAAAAATACTTTATATAAAAAAAATGGTGGGTAAGGGCAATCGGAAGATCGAGAGCTAACTATCGAGACTTTGGACTATATGAATACATACTTCCCAAACTGGTTCATGGATATTTAAAAAGTGTATTTATTATCACCATCAATAACATTTTGTTATTATTATTATTTAAAAATGAACTCAAATCGAGTTCGAGCTATAAATAATAAAATTTGAGGTCTAAAATGAGGATTGAATTCATCTTTTTTAACATGTATATGGGTCTAATCAAATAAGATTGATATTAGATTTTGTCTTGAATCAATTTTAAAATTTAAAATTGAAACTGTTTGAAGTTAAATAGAGTTTTAAACAAAGTCTCCAATTAAAATTCAGCTTTTACTGTTCGAAATCAACTTGATTCAATTAAACTTTTAAAACAATTTATTATTGTCGCACGATTGTATTTTTTTTAGAAAGACAAATTAATTTAGAATGAGGTTTGAATTAACTTGTGTTTGAATATTTATATGGTTGTTGTTATTCTAGTGCTGCCAATACAAAACAAATAATAGAATTTGATATTTATTTATTCTACAATTTTCATACTATAATTTGTTCCTACTTAAACTTTAAAAATGTTTTATTTAAACATTTCATTAACTACTCTCGTCTATTATGTTTTACGCCAAAAGAAAAATTTTTATAAAAAATATTTAAAGAAGAAAAATTAAAATATTTATATATATATATATTTTTAAAAATTCTCAAATCTACTTTTTTTCAAATTTCCCAAATCTATTGGAGAAATGACTTTAATATTGTATCTTAATTTTCCCTAAAATATGATATTAATATTATGATTGTTACAGTAATTTTAAAGACGAATTCAGGTGAATCTATGAATATTATATTAATTTTTTGAATAAAAATAAATAAAGTTGAATGCAGCAACATGACCTAAAAAGCAACGCGGCGCGTCAGCAGTATTTGTGACACTATTTAGAGACAGGCTCAGTTGGCTCCATAATTAACATCCCGTTGGCAGTTCGACAACTTTACATGTGTGGCAGTTTTGCTTGCAGCTAACTGGTAGGGGAAATTTAATTGATGAAGGGTGATGGCAGCTGGATAATAATTTGGGGTGGATTTAGGGAATGGTGAGTTTTATGATCGGAGGGTGGTTTGGTGAGTTGAACGGTTGAGATTTAATTTTGGTGTATAAGTTGAAAGGTTGAGATTTAATTTTAGTGTGTTAAATAGGGATTGTAGGTTGAAGGTGAAGGAGAGAAAAATTTTGAGAAGAAGATTTGAAGAAATATTGTAAGTATAATGTTTTGAATAAAAAATAAAAATATTGTAAGTGTACGTTTTAACTTACTAGTTTAATATATATTTTTTAAATTTAGTACAAAAATTGATTTATATTTGTTAATTTAGTGTTAATGATGATTAATATAAGTTTAATGTTTTGAATAAGTTTGTGTTAAATAAGGGTTGAAGATGAAAAAATATCGTTGAACCATATTTTTAAGAAGAAGATTTTGAGAAATATTGTAAGTATATGAGATGGGATGTGTATTTAATTTTTTAATATTAATAGTTTTATTTTTAATTTTTTTATTTGTATGTTGTAGTTTAATAAAAAATTAAATTTAGTATAAAAAATTGATTTAATAATTATTAATTCAGTGTTGATGATGATTAATATAAGTTTAATGTTTTGAATAATTTGTGTTAAATAGGGGTTGAAGGTGATATTTTTTAAATTAGTAATATTAATAATTTTAATTTTTAATTTTACTTTGTAGTTTAATATTTTTTAAAATTTAGTATGAAAATTCGATTTATATTAATAGATATATGTGAAAAAGTAATTTTGAGTTTATTATTTATCTTTTGAAGTTGACAATAGGAAAATAGCATTCACAAGGTCATATACTCCAGAGGTTTAAGGGAGGTTCCTTCGTCTTCATTCTTAACCGCCTGAAAATCCCCCCTTATCTCCCCAGCCACCAGAAATGGCTGCCACAGTCTCACTGTCCTTAACTCAATACCCAACTTATTCGAAGCCTCCCATACCCCTAAAACCCCACAAAAAACCCCTTCTTTCCATTCACAAACACTCCTTTGCTTCTCTCATGTTCTCCTTCCCTTTCCAATTTAGTTTCAATTCCCCTTCCAACCCACCTCGGTTCCACCCTCTATACGACTCCATCGACGACAACTTCGTGGAAAACATCGAAAACCCATCAAATTTCCTCTTACCCAATGCTCACAGCCGCCAAATTCTTTCCCCAGATTCTGCGCCGAGGATATTTATCCAAGACCCACCATGGATATCAGCTTTATTTTTAAAAGGTCTTTACAAACTAAACAACCAGACTGTCAAAATAGAGCACAAAGAGATCGAGAAAAGGAAGTATAATTTGCTTAGGAGGAGACAGGTAAAAGAAGAGACTGAAGCTTGGGAGAAGATGGTGGAAGAATACAGGGAATTGGAGAGGGAAATGTGTGAGAAGAAATTGGCTCCTAATTTGCCTTACGTCAAAGGGTTGTTTCTGGGATGGTTTGAGCCTTTGAGGGATGCAATTGCTAGGGAACAAAAGGTTCAGAAGGGAAAAAGCAAGAAGCTGAGGGCGGCTTATGCCCCACATATTGATTTGCTACCAGAGGATAAAATGGCGATTATTGTTATGCATAAGATGATGGGATTGCTCATGGGAGCTGAGGAAGATGGGTATGTGCAGGTCGTGCAGGCTGCTGTGCATATTGGGCTGGCTGTTGAACAAGAGGTTAGCCTATGAAGCTTAATTTTTGCTCTCCTTTTTTCCCTTTTTAATTTTTAATATTATGTTTTTGTTTTTGATGCATTTGGGAAAGTTAAGGAGCTATTCTTAATACAGATTTCAACGTCTTAAGAAAGAGTGATAGGCCGTGTTTGGGTTGTTTCAATTTTATGTCGAAGATTCAAGCTTGTGTGTACTTCAAAAGGATAAAACATCCCCTTATGACATTTCCCCTGGGTTTCTAATGAAAGTAAACTATGTATTGTTGATATGTATCAATTTCTAATTGATATGGACGCTAACATATTAGTTGGAGGTTTCTGGCTCATATTACTTTACAAAAACATTTTCTTTCATGCTTTACCTTAGTAGTAAATGTGCTTAAATTTCTTCTCGCCGTTCAATTTCATTTGTCAGTGCCTTTAATTTCAGGGTGTTGGCCTTCTCAGTTGACTCTTTTTCTTTATATCATTGTTGTTGTAACAGGTTAGAATTCATAGCTTTTTGGAGAAAACTAAGAACTATCAAAGGAAGCAGACTGTAGATGAGGTTCAAGGTGTGAGCAGGGAGAAGGAGATACTTAGGAAACGTGTTAATAGTTTGATTAGGAGGAGAAGACTCATTGAGGTGCAGAAGCTGGTAAAAAATGAAGAAATTAAACCTTGGGGTCGAGATGCTCAAGCTAAGGTTTGCAGCCTTTGGCATACCTTCTTTTCTTAACGGTTGATTGGTTTTAAAAGGTCTTTCCTCTATGTTTTAGATTTTGAGAACCCTTTCTTAGCTAATTCTTACCCTGCAGCTTGGAAGTCGTCTTCTAGAACTATTAACTGAAACAGCTTACGTGCAACCTCCAATTGACCAGTCAGGAGATAGCCCTCCTGATGTTCGACCTGCTTTTAGACATAAATTTAAAACTATCTCAAGGCACCCTGGGTGAGACTTCATCTTCTTCTTGGTCAACCTTTTATCTTTGCAGAATGAACCCCGTGCCACCACAATGTCTGCTAGATCATCTTCTAGGCAATTACTCACTGGGCTTTTTCTTAGGTGTGGGATTGCCTGTATATGTCGGATTTGATTCCTAGATCTTTCCAGTAGACCTCTGGCTTTTAGCTCAGATGGTGCTTTTTTGGGGGAAGAGGGTTGACAATGATGCTATTTTCTTTTTTATTGTTTTTCCAGTAACAATTAATTTTCTGATTAATGTGTTGTTGTAGGCAAAAAATTAAGAAGAGATATGGGATTATTGAATGTGATCCTCTGCTACGTTCAGGGCTTGATAAATCTGTAAGTTGACATTTCCCTTCATTTATACTTTCTATTCTGGAAATCTAGCAGTTAAATTATCTTTCAAGTTATAGTTCTACCACTTCCAGTTCAACCCTTCCACTGTTTGCTGTTTTTTTTCTAGCCACATGCATAAGCTGCACATTACTCATCCATTTAAATAGGTATAGTCAAAGGCATTTTACCTATTCTAGTCAGCAATATGGGTATTGACTAATAATTCACTGTTGACTCCTTTCCTTTGGATTCCTGAAACTCAGATATCTCTTATTTCTTTTGTTTGCATGCAGGCTAAGCATATGATGATTCCTTATGTACCAATGTTGGTGCCTCCAAAAAAATGGAAAGGGTATGCTGAAGAGAAAAAATAGGATAGACTGATAGTTTTGTCTGCTTTCCAGGAATTTATTACATGTAGCTTGCCGGAGTCAAAATGTTTTCTGTAAAGTTAAAGGAGTTAGCATGTAACATTTCTACATTCCTTTTCTAGCTTACCCTGTCTTAAGCCAAATAGACAAACGCAAATTTAAATCAATTATTAGACATTGAGCTGAACGTATTATATATTTTGCTCTGAGCCACTAAGGGTAGTAACTGTAAGTTACACTTAAGTATTTACAAACTCATTCCAGGTATGACAAGGGTGGCTACTTGTTCTTGCCTTCTTATGTCATGCGAACTCATGGATCAAGGAAACAACAAGAGGCACTTAAGGGTGTCCCTGTAAAAAATATGCGGAAAGTGTTTGAGGTAATAACTCTTTTTGTTTTCTTCGTTTCTTGCATTTCTTTCTTGTTGTACAAGTTAAGGCCAAATATGTTTTTTGGCCTGACATAAATTCATTTGCGACCTGTCATGCAATAAATTATGCGGCTCTATGTTTTACTAATTTTTTGTTGTTCAATTCAAAGCTTTGCCCTTCTCCCCCCAAATGTTCCCTATCTTAAAAGAAAATAATGTCATGTGTTCCTTTATATTCCCCCTCATTTCTTAAGATTACTCTAACATACCTTCTTAATGAAAAGGAAAAATTGACAAATTCTTTTGCGTCAATTTCTTAAAAAAATTTAGTTGAGTTTATATGTGTAATCGATACTGTAAGAATTTATTACAAAATTTACTCTTTTGAGCAATTGAAAGCTTGCCATGAACTTGTAGTTACAATCAGTAGTCTTCATCTAATTGCTAGAGCTTATTGACTGTCCGAAATGGTATGCATATAGGCCCTTGATACGCTTGGAAGCACCAAATGGAGGGTGAACAAAAAGGTACTTGCTGTGGTAGAGAGTATTTGGGCTAGTGGTGGCAATATTGCGGGCTTGGTTGATCGTAATGATGTGAGCACAACATGAACTTCTGCTCTTGAAATTTATTTCTATTATTTTACTTTCCCCCTTGCTATCTAACACCGCTTGAATGATACTCTACCTAGAGCTTTGGTGCTTGCTAGTTAACAACATTTCTCTCCCCATTATTACCTATCATACACGTATTAACTCACAGAAATATTGTTTTACTCTAACTTCATAGTTATGTAGAAAAGAGAGTTCGAATACTCTTCTTGTTATTTCGATATACAAGAGAAGAAGTCTATTTATAGACTTTTACAGAGGAGTTTTACACAGAGTAGTTAACCTATTAGGATTGGACTCTTATCCTTTACAATGATAGAGTTAGATTATAACTAAACTACATAGTTATGATAGAGTTAGATTATAACTAAACTACATAGTTATGATAGAGTTAGATTACCTATCATACACGTATTAACTCACACTCCCCTCAAAGTGGCGTGTATATGTTGTGTACACCGGTTTGGATGAAAACTCATCAAAATTTCGCCCTAGGAAGTGCTTTGGTGAAGATATCGCAAGTTGATTCTTGGTTGAAATATAATGAAGCTTTATTACTCCATTATTGACCTTCTCATAGATAAAGTGCCTATCTATTTCAATATGTTTAGTCCGGTCATCTTCAGACTTTGGATTCTTGGCAATGCTCATTCTTTGATTGACTATCATTTGTAAACCTCAAATTCTAATTTTCCATCCAACTCTAACTCGGTGAGAGCTTTTTAATCCACATTCCTCACATATTCCAAGAGCCATAGCTCAATTCCGCTCTGACCGCTTCTAGATACAACAACATGCTTTTTACTTTTCCAAGTGATTAGATTTCCCCTTACAAACGCGTACAATAGCCACTCACTGGACCTTCTATCTGTTAGTTCTCCCTTGACTTGAGTCTGTGTAGACTTTTTGATTCTGTCTTGATGTTTTACGAAAATAAGCCCGGACCATGGTGTAAACTTCAGGTACCTCAGGATCCTATCGACTGCCTCCATGTGCTTTCTCGAGGATCACTCATGTGTTGACTCACTATACTCCTTTGAGTATGCAATGTCAGTCTGGTGAGTGAGAGGTAGATTAGTTTTCCTACCACCTTTGGTAGGACTCTTTATTCTTTGGATTCCCATTCCATCTTTCTTGAATTTCAAACTGGTTCCATTGGAGATTCTATTTGGTCTACACCCGAGCATTCCGGTTTACGTAAGTAGATCTAGAATGTATTTTCTTTGGTTGATAACTAACCCTTCTTTTGATCTTGCAACTTCCATTCCCAAGAAGTACCTAAGGCTTCCCAAGTCCTTAGTTTTGAACTCCTTTGCTAGAACAGTTTTCGACTACGTATTTCTTCTATGTCATCACCGGTAATAATGATATCATCAACATAGACAATTAGGAGAGTTTATCCCGCCATCCGGTGTAGCTTTTCTAAATAATGTATGGAGTGCGCTTGACTTTGCTTGAAATCATTCGAACCATAGCTCTAGCAAACTGTCAAACCATGCTCTAGGGGATTGCTTCAAGCCGTACAACGATCTATTCGGTTTGCACACTGTCTTTGTTCGGTCTTCTCTTCTAAACTAGGTGGAACCTGCATGTACACTTCCTCCTCAAGTCTACCATTTAGAAATGCGTTTTGATGTCCAACCGATGCGACTTCCAATCCTTGTTAATCGCCATGAAAGCAATACCGATGGTGTTTAACTTTGCTACTGTGTGTGAAAGTTTTCGATAGTCTACACCATATGATTGAGTAAACCCTTTAGCCACCAACCTTGCCTTGTATCTCTCAACACTCCCATCCGAATGGTACTTGATTGTAAAGACCCATTTACACCCCATGACCTTTTTCCCTTGGCGGATCTATCATGCTCCGGTATTGTTCTTTTGTAATGCCTCAATTTCCTCTTCAATTGCTCTCCTCCATTCTCGATTGTCAAAGGCCTTTTCCCTTTATCTTGGGATTTCTTATGCTGTCAATGTTAGCTGTAAAAGCTTTGAATCCAGGCGTTAATTTCTCATAGGCAATAAACCTATTAATAGCATGAGCAGTACATTTCCTTACCCCTTTCTAATAGCAATAGGAAACTCATCTAAGTTAACAGTAGTAGAATCCTGTGGAATAATATTACCTCATGTCTCCAAAGCGCGAGGACTCAAAGCTAGTTCTTGGCAAGTGTTAGGTGACTAACCGCCTCGGTCAAGTTTCTTTTTCTTCTTGTATAGACACTGAGTTGTCTTTCTGGTGGTTGTGGAGTCATAGAGTTTGGTGATGTATGTGGTACAGTTTTAATCATTGGAGGTGTTGTATAAGGGCTGGTAGTTTTAGACTGTGGAGAAGGTGTGTCTACAGGATTAAGAGCAGTACTCACAATTTCATCAGAAGTAGGCTCGGAAGAAGTAATTTGCGGAGCAGTGGTACTTACATCAAGAATAGGCAAGGAAATAATGGGTTGTGGATCATGCAAGGGTGGGATTCCTTGTATCTCTCCCCGAATTTGAGTTCTGCAAAGTAAGGTTTATTTTCAAAGAAAGTAACATCAAAAGAGATATAGGTTTTCTTGGTAATGGGGCAGTAACACTTGTAACCCTTCTGACTCGATGAATACCCTATAAACACACAACGTAGAGCCCTAGGATCAAGTTTACTCCTATTATTGCGATGCACATGAACAAAAGATGTGCATCCAAAAACTCGAAGAGGAAGAACAGAGGATAATGGTTTAAAATGTGGAAAATGTTGGAAAAGAGTTTCAGTGGGTACTTTGAATCCTAGTGTCTTGCTTGGCATCCTATTGATTAGGTAGGTGGCAGTAAGAAGAGCTTCCCCCCATAGATAATTAGGTGCATTGGCAGAAAATAATAGGGACCTAGTCACCTCTAGTAAATGTCTATTTTTCCTTTCGGCTACTCCATTTTGTTGAGTGGCGTTGACACAAGAAGTAAGATGAAAGATGCCTTTTTCTTTGAAAAAATACCCAAGAGATTTGCTAAGATATTCACTCTCATTATCACTCATCACTATTTTAATTTGTTTCTCAAATTGAGTTTTGACCATGTGATAAAAACTTTTAAAAATTGTCTCAACTTCAGATTTTTCTTTCATCAAAAAGGTCCAAGTTGTTCTGGAAAAATCATCAATAAACGACACAAACCATCTAGACCCAGAGATGTTTTTTACTTTAGAAGGGCCCCAAATGTCACTTTGTATGATAGAAAATGGTGAAGTAGGTTTATAGTGAGAAGGAACATATGGTTTTCTCGTATGTTTAGCCATTTGACATACTTCACAAGTAAAAGAAAAGGGATTTTTATTAATGAAGAAATTAGAAAACAATTTTGCAAGGTAGTAGAAACTTGGATGTCCTAATCGAAGATGCAAAAGCATAATATCATTCGAAGGGAAACTGCTAGAAAAAACTGATGTTCTAAAGCAATTGGAAATAAAAGGATTCGGATAGGGTAGACCATCAAAGATATATAAGTCATTACTGACCTAGCACCGCCAATCAATCACCGTCTTGAGCCTGTGCTCGAAAAAAACAACAAAGCAACCCCAAAGTTAACCTCACATTTAACATCCACGAACCAATTTGCTAACAGATAATAAATTGCATGTGAGTTTGGGAACATAAAAACATCGACAATGTGATCTTGCTACTCAATCGAGCAGAATCACTCCCCTTTTCTTTGTTGTAAAGGGAACCATCGGCTATCTTGATGGAGGAAGGAGACTTGTGGTTACTATAATTGTTGAAGAGTGTAGGATTTTTGTCATATGATCGGAGGCACCAGAATCGACTATCCAATTAAATGCACTAGTTGTTGCTAAGCAAGAAATACTACCTTGATGAATCTGTTAAGGCATTAGGGGACGAGGCTTAGATGATAGGTGAGTAAAAATCTGTTGGAGTTCCTCGATCATTGTCTACTAAAGTTCTTTGGAAGAATTTTTGTAAGATGCAAGATGGGCTTCTTTCGGAATCTGGATTTAGGAGGCTTCCAATCTGCTGGTTTTCCATGCAGCCCCAACATTGGTCCATCACATGCCCACCTTTTTGCAAAGTGGTCACACCAAGGTCTCTCCTTCCTTTGTTTACTCCCGAGTTGGAGTTTGTAAGAAGAGCGAAGCTTACATTTCTTTGGGATTCTTTGGCACCATCAGGGAAAGTCCGCTTTCTTCCTTCGGATTTACGAAAAGGCTTCTCGAACCGGTGGTAGTGGTTTAGTGGCTAAAATCCTGCTGCTTTGGCTCCATCAAATTCTCCGTTGATTCGGAGAGAAACCTGGAACACCCTTCTCTCGATTTTTGAGCTTATTGTAGAAGCTAATGTTATCAGGACACTTCCATTCATTAGCTTTGTATAGATCTATTTGCTGCCAGCATTTGGTTAGGACTCCAAAATATTGTGCCACTTTGTTACCTCCCCTTGTGCGAGATCTTTGATCTTATTCTCAACTCCAAAGAGTTACGGTGTGTTGTCAACACTTTGGAATAAGTATCTCTGGCAGCATTCCAAATTTCTCACTGCAGTTTGATAAAGCATAAAATTTTCTCCAATTTCAGGTACCATGGAATTAATTAACCACGACATTATCATGGTGTTTTCACTCAACCAATTAGAGTAGGCTGGGTCAAACTCATCTGGAACAGGAGTTGAGTCTGAGAGATTGGAAGCTTTCCTTCTTCCTGTAATGTACAGCTGCACTGATTGAGACCAAGAAAGGTAGTTGTTTCCATTTAGTTTATATGATGTAATGGGAGAAAGAGAGGCATCCGAGAGTTGGAAATCAAATGAACGAGGGCTGTTTTGAGAGCTAATTTCTGATGTAGCAGGATCAGAATTAGTCATGGGGAGGTGTAGATCTGATCGAAAAGGGAAAAAAAGATTTTGAGGAGATAGTATTGACCTAACTTGATACCATGTGGATTAAAAAGCTCCTCACTGAGTTAGAGTTGGATGGAAAATTAGAATTTGAGGTTTACAGTGATAGTCAATCAGCAATGAGCATTGCCAAAAATTCAGTGCAGC
This sequence comes from Hibiscus mutabilis, assembly GCA_019671005.1. Lineage (NCBI taxonomy): Eukaryota > Viridiplantae > Streptophyta > Magnoliopsida > Malvales > Malvaceae > Hibiscus > Hibiscus mutabilis. Next base: position 21,538 of record JAGYYJ010003205.1, read on the forward strand.
ATGACCGGACTAAACATATTGAAATAGATAGGCACTTTATCTATGAGAAGGTCAATAATGAAGCTTTATTACTCCATTATTGACCTTCTCATAGATAAAGTGCCTATCTATTTCAATATGTTTAGTCTGGTCATGCTGCACTGGATTCTTGGCAATGCTCATTGCTGATTGACTATCACTGTAAACCTCAAATTCTAATTTTCCATCCAACTCTACTATCATAACTATGTAGTTTAGTTATAATCTAACTCTATCATTGTAAAGGATAAGAGTCCAATCCTAATAGGTTAACTACTGTGTGTAAAACTCCTCTGTAAAAGTCTATAAATAGACTTCTTCTCTTGTATATCGAAATAACAAGAAGAGTATTCGAACTCTCTTTTCTACAAAATCCTTTTACAACTAGTGTTAATTATTAACATGTTTTATGATGATTAAAACACCCTTTCAATGAAAAGGTCACTATCTACCTTTCTTCATGCTTGTTTATTTGAAAACCATGCCAAGATTTCCACCATAACAATTTAACTGCTGATTAATTCCAATAAGTTGCCTTTTTGGTGATATTTACGTGGAATCTCAGTTGACAACTAGTCTAGCATGCATGAACCTCTTTAAACTCCATTCCACCAAATTAAATGCCCTTACATTTTGGGCAACTAATCTTGTCTATTGTTTATGATTATATTACTGTGGCATAAACAATCACTGTGAATTAGGGATGGCAAACGGGCGGGGCGGGTGCGGATACCCCCTCCCCTATCCCCATACCCACCTAAAATTTTCCACCACCTACTCACCACCCACGGCGGGTACAATATTCAAATCCACACCCGCCCACGTGGGTACATTCTCAAATCCATCCCCACACCCACTACCCAATTGGACATTCACCACCCAACCCGTATTCGCCTACAAGCAATCACCAATATCGAATTATGTAAAAATAAATCATATACTTTTGTAAAGAAGAGTACAATTTTGCATATTTTATTGATTGATAAGTGTATATATAAAAAACATTTACACCAGTGTAAATTTAACAACATCTAACTAACTAACTAACTAACTAACTAACTAACGATCGCTAACTTAACTAGAACACATTTTCACCGGTATAAATTCTACTTAACTACAGCTAACTAATTAACTATAGCTAACTTAACTAAAGCATATTTACACTTGTACAAATTCTACTCAACCACACATATTACAAAATTACAACCTGATTAATTCAAGTTCGATCTTAAACAATAAATTCAAGCTCGATTATAAACCATCATTTTTTGAAACTAAATTAATTGAGTTTAAAGTTTACAAACTTAAGGATTAACGTAGATTTTAAAACAAACCAATACTTTCGTACATAAAACACCATAATAAAAGGCATAATCAAAGTCTACAAACATAATTCGCCCAAAATTCATATGGTGGGTAGTTAGTGGGCGGGCGGATACGGTGCGGGTAAGGTCTTAAACCCATCACCTACCCACTACCCACGACGGGTATGACTTTTTACATCCACACTCGCCCACTACCTACCAAACTCATACCCATCACCACCTCAACTGGGGCGGGTGCGGTGCGAAATCCGCAAAACTATACCCGTCTGCCATCCCTACTGTGAATCAACATCATAACAATTCAAGATTCTAAGATGCTTATTATCTGTTTTTTACTTGCACTGCATGCCAAATAATATGTAGCCAATTTGATATGGGGTGGATATTTACCTCTATTTACTTCTCTCCCTGAAATATACCTTCAATGGGTTTTAGATTCCTATACAGACAAACCTCATTCAGAGGATTTAACTGAAATCCAAGAGTGGAAATGGATCGTGAGCAAGGCCAACAAGGTTAACCGTGAGAGACATTCTCAACGATGTGACACTGAACTTAAGCTTTTGGTAACATCTCCCCCCTACAAAAAAATCTATCAGTGTGTGCATTGCTTTATGGTTTTTATTTTGATGCATTTGCCTGCTTGTGCATGTGTTCTCGTATGACAGGTGGCTCGGAGAATGGAAAATGAGGAAGGCTTTTATTACCCTCACAATCTTGATTTTCGAGGTCGTGCATACCCCATGCATCCACATTTGAATCATCTAAGTTCTGATCTCTGTCGAGGAGTTCTTGAATTTGCGAATGATGACCCTTTGGGGAGATCAGGGTTACATTGGCTGAAAATACATTTAGCAAATCTGTACTCAGGAGGTGTTGAAAAGCTTTCACATGATAGGCGTCTGGCATTTGTTGATAACCATTTAGATGAAATATTTGACTCGGCAGAAAACCCTATCAATGGTAACCGATGGTGGTTAACAGCTGAGGATCCTTTTCAGTGCTTAGCTGCCTGTATTAATTTGTCAGAAGCCTTAAAGAGCTCATCACCACATAGTATGGTATCCCACCTGCCAATTCATCAGGTAACTCTTCATTACGGCCCTTGAAGCAGAAAAAAGCACCTATCATAGTGGTGTACTACGTCAAATTATCCTTTTTCTATTTAATCTTGTTAAATGTAAGAAAATAGGAATCTCTATCTTAAAACAATAAGATAGTTCGAACTACTCATTTGGATAGATTTCTAGCATTGTGAATAGTCCAAGAGAGCACATAGTAATAGAGCACCCTTGTATGATTACCATTCTGCTAGACATCTGTCGTAAGTCTTAATTATTTTAATGAGATGACACGTTCGTTGCTTGTAGGGACCTTTTACTGGTAGATAGTAGCTTTTATGAATGACCAGTTAGAATATACCTGCATTATTTTTTATTCTGTTCTCCCTGTTTAAGGGGCATTCTTTATCAGTTTTGCTTACACGCATCTGAGCCTTGTTCCTCTTCAATTTTCTTTACATGAATATTTTTATAATTTTGTAAGTTGACAGAACAGGAAGAAACAGAATTTTATATTCTGTATTTTGTTATTGCTCAATCAAAAATTACATCTCTCGATACACACTTATATAGGCTTTAGGTCTTTTAGTACATTAAGAAGACCTTCTCAAGATAACTTTTAGTTCTAATCTACTAAGTTGATAGACTCTAACTACAATAAGGAGTCCTACTAAGGATAAAATCTAATCTATTAGGGAGATAAACTTTAAGTAGGATAATTACTACATTATTTACAAAGGCTGAAATTTCTCTCGGATAACTCACAAATTTGTCTTCTTTTAGTTTTTTTATTAGCTTTATTGTTTCTTGTTTCGCATTTCATCCCCCCCAACAACTGCTTCATCTGCCTCACCCTCCTTTTCCTTTTCTTCTCTCCCTTAAAAAATTTAATACAGGACGGTTCATGCAATGGTTTACAGCACTATGCAGCCTTGGGAAGAGACAATGTATGTTTTCTGTTTGTAGATAAGCATTTTTCCTTATTCTAAACAATCTATAATCCATATTCTCATGCCTGGGTTTTACACACACAAAATATATTTTTGAGAATCTGAGCTTGTTTCCTGTACACCTATCTTGGTTACAAAATTACTACCTACTAATCATCAGTTTATCATTGGCCACTCTTTTCTGTTATGTTATTAGAAGTGCTTCTGTGGTCTCACATCTTTTATCCGTTCTCATAGTTGGAAGCTGCGGCAGTTAATTTGATTGCTGGAGAGAAACCTGCTGATGTTTATTCAGAGATTGCTGTGAGGTATATACATTAAATTCCTTTTAGTTATTATCTGGAGAACTGGTGATGGGGCATAAAAAGCTTGCTGCGTCTCTACTTTTCTTTCTCCATTTAGAGTTAACCTCCTCTGATATTATTGGCCCCATTTAGTTGTTGCTTAAAATTCAAACTTTAATGTTAGTCCTATACAAATGTTTTCTTTTGCATTCAAAGTGCTTTGCTTTGGATAGTGTGGAAATAGCAACACTTGAATGGAACCTTAGTCTTTGCCTCATCATGATAAAAACTGCTGGATGTAGGTAGTGTTGCTTTTACTAAAAAAATTACACTTGATAGAAGGGATGCTTATAAACTAAAACAATGTGTATTTGGTTTGGTAGACCAAAATCAGGAACCTGTTAATAAAATTTTGTAGTTGTATGACGTGTAGGTAAAAGGAGTTTTAGAAGGAAACTCCTGATAAATCTTATATTTAACGCAAATGAAATAACCTTTCAAACTTGAAGAATAGATAAGATTATGTTTGGAAGAGTATTTGAGCTGCAGCAACACAAGAGTTTAAGGACAGTCACAAAGTTGTAAGGGTCCAGGAGGAGATACTCGGTTCTGAGTAGCTATCTTCCCTGTAGCTTGTGATCATATCCATGCTTCATCAAAGCGAACTTTCCAATATTATTTTCTTGGTGCCTTATCTTTCAGTTTTATGTCTTGGTTGCTGCTTTTGTTTCTGGAAAACTTGTCTTCCAAAATATAGTACTCGAAAATGAGAAATAACGGATTTCCTTATTCCTTGTCACTATTTTTATCTTCTGGGGCTTCACAGGGTTCACAATATAATGAAGAGGGACAGTAACAAGGATCCTGCAAAAAATCCCAATGCTTTATTGGCAAAGCTCTTAATTGATCAGGTTGAACTTGGTTTTATTGAAATGTAGATTACTAGATTTCCTTGAACAGTTAACACCTAAACTATTTACAATTGATTTTTAATTAGGACTTTCCCCCTTTAAACTAACAGATAAAATGTTGAAAATGTTCAGGTGGATCGAAAATTAGTAAAGCAAACGGTAATGACCTCAGTGTATGGTGTAACTTTTGTTGGGGCTCGTGAGCAAATAAAACGAAGATTGGCGGAGAAGGGTCATATAACTGATGACAGACTGCTATTTTCTGCAGCTTGCTATACTGCTAAAGTAAGCAATCCATTTAATTTCATATACTTATTTATGCAAACACAAATCGTGATAATCTCTGTACTATTGTTTATGCGCACATGCATCCATTTAGGTCTCTCTCTCTCTCTTTCTCTTCAATGTACTTGATGCCCTTCTCTCAGTTTCTTGAGATAGGTATCTTACACTTTGAAAATTGTTGTTAGACGATATAAAGCAGGTGTATTCTGGATTGTTTTCTTTTCTATTTTCGAAGGGCATATTTGTTGGTGTGTCTGTTTGCTTATAACTTTGTGAAAAAGGGTGAATAAGATACAACAATAGAAGATTATGCTATCAATTTTTTATTGAATTGAAATAATTTTGACTTGCCTAATTTGATACTAAAGTAAAAAAAAAAAAAATTAACAGGTGACGTTGGCAGCCCTTGGAGAATTATTCCAAGCAGCACGCAACATAATGAGTTGGTTAGGTGACTGTGCAAAGGTATAACTTCTTTAGTACAAGAAACATGATACAAACCGCCTTATGGTAATCGTGGAGCAACGACTCTTAGAACAATCAACTTACTAGTCTGTGAAATCCTTGTATTGTAATGTAGATTGTTGCTTCAGAGAATCAACCGGTGCGGTGGACAACACCTCTTGGTCTCCCTGTTGTGCAGCCCTACTATAAAAGTGAACGACACCTTGTAAGTGTTATAATTGCAGTGTACTGATTCTTAGGTCTGTACAGAAGTATCATTTTGATTAATCACATTAATTGGTCAGAAAAAAAGGCTGAAACTATCATCATATACACTGAGTTTTAATCTCAAACAATCCGATGGGAAAATTGTCCACTGATAGGACTGGCTATCTAGTTCATCGGTCCAGCTAAGTCAAGTGATATATTCTATGGGAAGATACATCAGCGTGTGGAAGTTTCCTTTCCATTATATACTGACAAACACATCTTGCTATATCTGTAACTGCAATAATTTGAGGACAAAGCAGAAGCACTAGAGCTAGAGGAATGCTTCCTCATACTCTTAATAAATTTCTGTTCTTAGCTAGTGTTTGTAAATTACTTGTTCAGGGAAAAGAATAATTGTTCTTTTTGTCGATTTTGCATGGGCTAAAGATTTGTCTTTCTTGAAGTGCTCATACTTCAGGCTTCAGGATTGCAGTTGGATTAGGATACACTTTAATAGATTACTTGCCATACTCGGTTCAATCATTCAATTAAACATTATTGACATTAGAGTAACAAAATTCAGTGCTGCTTTTCAGGTAAGAACTTCTCTACAAGTATTAGCCTTGCAGCGGGAGGGCAGCTCAGTAAGTTCCTTCATTTTAGCCCTTGTTTTAAGTTCCTTCTTCTGCTTGGTTTGTTGTTAAGCAAGTAGAAGCACTAATATTTTGTCAATTACAGGTTGAAGTTAGAAAACAGAGAACTGCATTCCCTCCAAATTTTGTGCACTCACTTGATGGTTCTCACATGATGATGACTGCTGTTGCATGCAGAGATGCTGGTCTACATTTTGCAGGTCTGTCTTGCTATCTTTTAGTAGGCAGAGCTTAGACCAAGATTTGACTTAATTTGGTCAGAACAAATAAATCAAACTTGTATAGAGCCTTGACATACTATTTTTAAAAGTGAAAATATTTTAAGTGAATGCATTTCAGACGAGAAATGTATTGAAACTGTTATAAATGTACTTAACATAGCAGCAGCATTTGTTGCAAATATGGGCTTTAAAATAAATTGGAGAGTATATTAGGTGGTACTAAGATTCATGCTAAAATAAAAAAGAGTGAACCGTTGTATTTAGTATTTACACGGTTTGAATATGATAGTGTGGAAAACCACCTAATAATGTTTTTCTGTAACATAAATGCTCATGTTCGCATCAAATAAAACTATTTGCAGGGGTCCATGACTCTTTTTGGACACACGCATGTGATGTGGAGATGATGAACCAGATACTTCGAGAAAAATTTGTGGAGCTTTATAGCATGCCAATTCTTGAAAATGTAAGTGTGGTGATCCCTGTCTTCTTATTCTTGGAAAGTAACCCATGGACAGAATATTTGATTGTGCAATTGATTGCGATGTTGATGAAAAAATGGTACCCCTGTGATAGGAAGTTGAACCCTTGTCCAATCTAATATTTACCTCCTGTGTTGCTGAAATTTCCATCTCAAATCATTTTCATTAACCTTTTGTTCTCTGCAGTTGCTTGAAAGCTTCCAGACATCATATCCGTCATTGGTTTTTCCTCCCCTCCCAGAGAGAGGCAACTTTGACTTGCGAGAGGTTCTCAAGTCACCATACTTTTTCAACTGATCCTCCAAGTAGAATGACGGTTGTATATCATATTTTTTTCAACATGGCTAGCTTTTACATTCTTTTGTCCCTGAGAATCAACAAGTTTCAATGAGGACCTAGGAGAAAATCCTTGAGGGACTGATGAAACTTGGGAAATGACGGGCAGACTGCTTCCTGCTGCTTCTGGTTAATTCTAATCTAGACTGTGAAGGTCTTTTACTGCGGCTGAGATTTACAGAGGCATGGTGTTTCTGGCTTGGATGTAATAGTTCCAACTACATAGAAAGTGTTAATCATCTGTAGCACGTAGATTAATCCTTGTTGCCCTTCCTGGGAGGTGAAGGTTGTCGAAAGATGCGAAATACGAATGCGTTGCAGCAAACTTTTTATATGCTGCAGAAGCTGATCATTGGGACAACAAAGGATGTCTTCTTGTCGATTAATTTAAGCAAAGCAGCAAAAATGGTTCTTTTATTTCCGGTCTGTATTTGTTGTAGCAATGGAAAAAAAAATAACAGAGAAAGCAGCAAAGCCAGGAACACTTTTTGAGTACTCATAATACGTGACTGCTGATCAGCAACCAATGTAACCTCAAAAGCCCCATCTTAATGAAATTGAACATTTGTTATTTCTTTTTTATGTTTAAACATGAATTTGAGTCTGGTGATGATACATTATTAGAGTACAATGTCTAGCCTGTTTCTGGCATACAGACTACAGAGGAATGCAGAATACTCAACTTAGCTAGCTGCATAGTTTCCGGCAATGAAAAGACAAGATGTTTTGAGGAATTTAGACAAGGATCATCTCCAACCTCGAAGTAAGAAATCATTTTACTTCTGGATGCATGGAAAAGTTATACAAAATGGGTTCATAGATTTGTTTCAAGGTTTTCAGGTTAGTGGTCCTTTGATCTTTTGAAAGACTAGAAAATCTATTTGAGGGGTGGCATAATAATTGCAATTTACTTTTAACCCAAACAGTAACAGTAAGGAAATGGAAGAGATATGGATGGATGTTGAGTAGAGTGGTCCTTGGAATCAAAGCTTCAAGCTGCCTGATGCTGAGACATCTGCATCACATGTAGCATTAAGAGTTGCAGTTGCAGGCCCCATGTGATGTGCATCTGCCTGCCATTTAGTATTAGTAATTAATTAAATTATGAAAATTCATTCAATATTTTTCATGCTAATTACTTTTAGAAATGTCAATTCCAAGGTCATTTGATTTTTTATATAAACAAATATTTAACAAAATTGATTAATCTTTAATTTAAACGTTAAGAGTTTGAATCAAGACAAACGGAAGTTTTTCTATGTTCTTTGCTCCATATGAATGATAAACTAATTGACTGTATAATTTAGTTCAAGTCTTGTTTTATTATCAAAGATTTCACCAAGCAAACATACTCAATGATTCCATCTAAAAATTCATTATTCTTTCCACCTTTTCCATATTGGGAATCAATGCAAATGATTGTACTTTATTCGTTTACATGATAAGCACATGTACATTTTTTTTCTTAATCAGAAACTTAGTTTATTAATAAACTAGAAATGTGTAAATTGATTTCACATGATTAAAGAAAAATGCCACATGCATATTATTATTTTTTTGTAGAGATTATTCTTTTTCAACCCTTTCAATGAAAGGCCACAAAGCCTCGACTTGGATAGCTTTCTATACAAACAAATACAGGTCTAATTCCAAGTTTCATCCCTATACTTTATCAATACCAGAAGTTAACCTCTCTTCATCATTTTTTTGATAGATTTTTTTTTATTTTTTACTGTTAATCTCAGTTATTCATTAAACGGTAAAAAAATAATGTAAAATTATAAATTTTACATGGTATAAGAAAATCCTATCTCTTATATGGTAATTTGAAATAGAAGATTGACAAGTTTTGAAAGCCTAAATCAAAGTCACTTTCAAAACAAAATCACATGCACATGCAAAGGCAAAGCAATGGATTCTGAGATAAGAAAAGCCACAGCCTCAGGTAGATGGCAGGTGGTCGATAAGGAAATTGCCAAGAAATAGCTAAAATCCATGGGGATGGGTTTTCTTAACAAGTTTCACCCTGAGGAGGCATTAGAATTTAGAAGATGTTTAGTTAACTTTTATTATTGGCCTGCCCATGTATTATGTACAATTTGGAAATTTAATCTTTATATTTTAATTGGTCATTGTAAAATTTTAAGCTTGACCCAACTTATAGTTATTAAAATCATTAGTTTAACTTCTGTTATTTTTAAAATTTTATACAACAAACATATTATCACATGTGTAATATTATATCAACTTACTATTTTCATATAATACTCACACAAAAAAAATAATTGAGATGTTGATAAACATATTTTATGCATAATCATTATTGGTGATTGATTATAACTAGATTGCTTCTTCTTATTTATTTTATTAGGATAAATCCATGCTACAGTAGTTATCATGAATTTTGGAATATGAACTAAGTTTATATTTCAAAAGTAATACTAATAATAGTATTTTTACACCCAAGTAATTAGTTTTCTTTTTCAACAAAAGAGAGGGAAGAAAGAAATGGTAAAAGGTTTAAGAATTTAAGTTGTAGGGTTTAGAATTTAATGTTAGGGTTTAGAAAGAGGAGTTTAATTTTATATAAGTTTGTGTAAATTCTAAACTAAAATTATAATTCTTAAAATTAAAAGGTATATATAAATTAAAGTTTTACCCATAATATTTACACCCCAAATAATTTCTTTTTCAACAAAAAAAAGGAAAAAAAAAAATTAATTTTGTTGTTAAATTAGTACTTATTTTGCAACTCTAACTCCATAGTATGAATATCCAACCATGAAAAGAAGTTTAGTTCCATTTAATTTAAATAATCACTCAAATTAATAAATAAAAGCTACAAATTAATTAAAATAAAATGAAGTAGAAGTTGATTAGGCTTTGTATTCCTGGCAGAGATAAGGAAGAAACAGAAGAGGGAGCTCTCCTGCTAACATCGTCGTCGGTTTACTTCCCGCTGAAGCTTATCTGTGATTTTTCCCATTATAAAAAAGAAGCCAAACCAGACATAGATATTAAATTTTTAAAAAAAAATTTATCGTAAGGGTTTCGTGGAGAGAACCTTTGTTTTCAACCCTAATCCCTTCTCTTCACGTAATCGCTTTTGATTTCGTTTGCTTGTGGATTTCTCGGGTTTATTCTTCTTCCTTCCTATTCTAAGCCCTTTTCTCTTCTGTAATATTCTTTTTAGGGGTGGAGGGTTATTACTTTTTTTTTGTTTGTTAAGAAAAAAAGGGATATTTGGGGTTATCTGGAGATTTCGAGGTTGTTTATTTTTGTGTCCCCTATTAATTTACTGTATTCGGTGGTGTGTTGACGAGAATCGGGGTTTTGTGGCATTTTAGTTGGTGGGTCTATTGAGAATTCGGCGTTTTAAAGATATTTTATGGTGGCTCTGGTTCGATTCAGGGTTCTGTGAAGGATTCAACGTTAAATTTGGGAACTTTATTGGTTTGTTATATCCAGGAAACATTTTCGTCTTCATTCGTATATATTTGGTGAAAATTTAGGATATTATTTTATCAGTAAGGGTTGAGATTTTGGTAAATTATCCCCATTTCTGTGTGGGTTAGTTTGCCAAAACATTGAATTTTTAGTGGTCTGTTTCGGGTTTACATTGTGGTTTATTGGGAGCTGAAGAAAAGATGAGTTCAAGTATCACAAATGATCTGATTCCTGAAGGTAAGCTTTTGGTTCATATTGCTGAGAATGGACATTCGTTTGAGCTTGATTGCAATGAGACCACATTGGTGGAGCTTGTTATGCAATCAATCGAACTACTTTCTGGAATTCAGTTCAACGATCAGCTCCTCCTATGTGCAGAGTTGAAACTTGAGCCTCAAAGGCCACTTTCTGCATATAAGCTTCCTTCCAGCGAACGGGAAGTCTTCATATTTAACAAGTCAAGATTGCAGACTAATTCCCCACCACCACCGCCACACGAGGAAGTCGATATAGTTGAAGTTTCAGAACCCCCGCCACCGGTTTCTTCTAGTGATCCTCATCCTTTGGATGATGCTCTTGACCCTGCTTTGAAGGCTTTACCTTCTTATGAGAGGCAATTTAGGTACCATTATCACAGAGGACATGCTATATATACTCGAACATTGGCAAAGTTTGATCATTGTCAAAGGCTGTTGAGGGAGCAGAAGGTTCAGGAGAGGGCATTGGATATTGCAAGTGGTAATTTAGATCAATATTATAGGATGATTCAGCAAAATTGTTTGGAGTTCATGAAGCGGTATAAGCAACAACATCGTTATCATGCTGATTTGTTGGCAAACTTTGATAAGGATATGCAGAAGTTGAGATCCACCAAGCTTCACCCTACATTACAGACTGCTACTAGGAAACACTTGTCGGATTTTGTGAAGGAAGATAACTTAAGGAAGTCGGCGGAAAACTGTAACAGCTCCCACAGGCAGTTTGAGAACAAAGTTTTGCAACTCAATCAGATGTTTGGTGAGGTGAAGCGCAAGGTAGAGGAATTATTCATTTCAAGGGCTTCCCTGCCTATTAAGAATTTAGAATCAACCATCAAAGAGCATCAGCAGTACCTGAATGAACAGAAGAGCATTATGCAGTCTTTAAGGTTTGCACATTTGGTTTATGCATTTGTTGTTTTCCTCATAGTCTCCTAGTAATTTGAAATCGGCCTCTTTATCATGTTATATTTGTTCGAGTGTCGTGATTGTTTATGCTAATGTGTTAACTTCAATCTTGAACTTTTGTTTCTTCTTCTTGGATAGTTGTTCTTGCAGGAATCAATTTAAGATTTTGAGTGTTCAAGCAGTATGCCAAATCATTGCTTTTGTTATTCCTATTATTTTTGTTTTGCATGAGTCACCAGAAATGTTTATAATGAATTTTTAGGCACACAATTTAGGTTAAATTTCTGGTTTGCATGTTGTCCTGGAAAAGAAGCAGGGATTAGTATTCTAGACTATGAAGAACTCAGCTGGTGTGTTTCTCGTTAAATTGTTATTTAGGTTCAAGGCCCTTGTTTGGGAATCCAAAATGGAGGGGTGAGCTAAGAGGCTAAGACAATAATGACTTCTTGTTCATTATAGAACTAAACTGATGAATTTGAAGTCAATCACTTTACTAATAAAAGAGAATTGGAAGAACTTGTATATAAGGTTAATAATATCAAATCTAATGTGGCTTGGTTGATTTGGAGGAGGTTTGCTAATGGGATTCGTCATGTCCATGTGGCTATGAATTGTTGGTGATCACTTATGTATGGTATAAATATTTTGATCTAACATGTCATGTATATCAAATCTAAATTAGTGCAAACTGAAGAACATCTTAAACATAAGTTTGGTGGGTTTAATCATATACTAGTCTAATCTGTCATAAAAGGATAATGGACCCTTCATAACGTTTGAAAGTGCATTTGGACAATGTATAAGTGATATATTTCTTCTAACCTTTTATTGAATATTCTTGAGTTTGAGAAATTGAACTCTATTTCTTAAGAGTATTTAAGAGCCCCTATTTCCTTTCTACTCTACCAGTACCATCTAGATCCAATTGGATCTTAAATTTTATTGATTATAAGGTTTATTTTGTTTAACATTCTCTTTTTCAACTGCTTTATGGTTTACAGCACTTACGATGCAATGATTTTTGATAATAATGATCTTTGTAAAATTTCATTATGTTTGAAATTGATGCCTTTGCATGTCTATTACTGCAGCAAAGATGTCCATACGGTGAAGAAACTTGTAGATGATTGTCTGTCCTCTCAGTTATCTTCCTCCCTTCGTCCTCATGATGCAGTTTCAGCCCTGGGTCCTATGTATGATGTCCATGACAAAAATCATTTGCCAAGGATGCTGGCTTGTGAACGTTCGATATCAAAGCTGCTTGACTTTTGCAAGGATAAGAAGAATGAAATGAACATCTTTGTTCACACATACATGCAAAAGACTACATATGTTACATACCACATCAAGGATGTCAAACTGCAGTTTCCTGTTTTCAAAGAGGCAATGGTGCGTCAGGAGGATATATTTATGGACCTTAAGTTGGTCCGTGGAAATGGTCCTGCATATAGAGCATGTCTTGCTGAAATAATAAGAAGAAAGGAATCTATGAAGCTTTACATGGGCATGGCTGGTCAGCTGGCTGAAAGGCTTGCAACAAAGAGAGAAGTTGAGGTCAGGAGACGAGAGGAGTTTCTAAAAGCACATGGTTTGTACATACCCAAGGATGTATTGGCTTCCATGGGGTTATATGATACCCCTAACCAGTGTGATGTCAATATAGCTCCTTTTGACACTTCATTGCTCGATATTGATATTCCTGACCTGGACCATTATGCTCCCTGAGTATTTAGCAGGACTGCCTAGCAAACCTGCTAGCTCAAGAGGTTCAAGTTCCTTGTTAAATGAGAGTTCTCAGTCTGCTGATACTGAAGAGATCGGTGTAGATACTCTTGGAAAAGATGATTCCAATGACTTGCTTGAGGGATCTGAATTGGTTGAGATTGCTGGAACTAGCAAGATGGAAGTTGAGAATGCAAAACTAAAAGCTGAACTTGCTTCTGCAATTGCCCTGATTTGTTCTCGGGGTCCTGAATTTGAATATGAATCACTTGATGATAGTGACGTTAATACTTTATTGAAAAATGCTGCAGAAAAGACTGCTGAAGCCTTGCATTTAAAAGATGAGTACGAAAAACACCTCCAACAAATGCTTAAGGAAAACCAAATGCAGTGTGTTTCATATGAAAAGCGCATTCGGGAACTGGAGCAGAGATTGTCTGATCAGTATTCACAGGGGCAGAGGCTTTCTATAACTAATATTGTCACTGACTTTGGTCTTCGGGGTTCAAAGGATGATGATTGCAAGCCAGAAATCTCAGGTTGTGAGGTGAATGTGCCACGTATCGCTACATCTGAGCCCATGGATGAGGTTTCTTGCATTTCGAATTCTTTGGATGCAAAGCTGGGACAGTTTGGAAGGCAGACAAGCAAAAGTCGAGAAGGGGTTGATGAGAATATGATGGAGTCGTCTGGAATGCTCAACCCTCATTTGGATTCGTCAATGCAAGAGCCACAACAAGAAGATCTGCAAGTTGGGGCAAAAGATGGAAAAGACAGGATGGCAGGACAGTCTGGCATGTCTCTGGCTAACAGTTCTACTGCTGAAAGCATGCCTGAGCCTCTGAATGCTTTACCTTGTGGGACAGCAGCTGAGCTAGGGTTAGATTCAAAAGTTGGTGGGGATCTTGTGTTGGAATTGCAAAGTGCCCTTGCAGAGAAGTTGAACCAATTAAGTGAAACTGAAACCAAGCTTAAGGATGCTTTGGATGAGAATTCCATCCTTAGGCGGGAGATGGAAACAACTTGTAAACTTCTTGATGAATCCCAGGTATTACCATGTGAAATTCCTTCCCTCTATTTCCATTTTTGTTTTCCATAGTTTTAAGATTTGAGGGGATGTAGAAGGAATGCCTAGCCTGTGTTATTTGCCATAATGCCATTATAGTGTAAATTCAGCCATTTGATCAACCTTCTTGTGCTATACTCTAATTTTCCCTTGCTGGTTACAGATGAACTGTGCTCACTTGGAGAATTGTTTGCATGAAGCAAGAGAGGAAGCCCAAAGCCATCGTTGTGCTGCTGATCGGAGGGCCTCAGAATATAATGCCCTCCGTGCATCGGCTGTTAAGACGCGTAGTCTTTTTGAAAGGCTACGAAATTGTGTCTATGTCCCTGGTGGGATGGCCGGTTTTGCTGATTCTTTGCATGCTTTGGCCCAGTCTTTGGCCAAGTAAGTTATTTGCTATAGTGCTTTTGAGGTTTGGATAGTTATATTTCATCCAATCTATTCCCTTTGGGATCTTAATGGATGATACATGAACATCTTCTTTTTTGTTATATTTTATTTCAAACTTCTTTGATGACAATTGTCCCAATATCTGTGCTATTAAATTTTCAGTTCCATTAATAATGGTGAAGATGATGGCTCTGTGGAGTTCCACAAATGTATTCGTGTCCTTGCCGAAAAAGTTGGTTTCTTGTCTAGGCATCGTGAAGAGCTACATGAGAAGTATACTAATGTTGAAGCTGTAAATGAACAGCTTAGGAAGGAATTGGAAGAGAAAAATGAGTTGGTTAAAACTCTGTTCACTAAGCATCAACATGAGAAGCAGGTAACATTGTCACTGTTCTCAATTTCGTAAGATTGGGTGGCATGACTTGTTTATACCGTATATATGTGCGCGCGCGCCATGAAAAGGAACTTCTGTAGGCATTTGTTCTAGCATAGCCATTAATCATATATTATGTCCAGCAAGCTGTTGCAGAATAAATATGAATAAATATTTTGCCATTGTTTGGGTAATTTATAAGCATCTTTTTTGCTGTCAAACTGACTGGTTTGAAATTCTTGCTTCAGGCAAACAAGGAAAAGATATCTTTCAGCCGCTTGCAAGTCCATGAGATTGCTGCGTTTGTACTAAATTCATCTGGGCATTATGAGGCCATCACCCGAAACTGCTCCAACTACTACTTGTCTGCTGAATCGGTGACCTTGTTTACCGATCATCTCCCAAGCCAGCCAAGCTACATTGTCGGGCAGATTGTGCACATAGAACGGCAAACTGTGAAGCCACTGTTGCCTTCATCAAGTATAGCTGATTGTGGCAGGGCAGATCCCCCGGATCAACTAACTTCTAACACAGGGACAGAGCGGTTGAACCCCTATGGTCACCCAACTGGATATGAATACTTCGTAGTGACGATAGCCATGTTACCTGATACTGATACCGCCATTCATTCACCACCTCTTTCCTGATCCCTGCCCTGGAAAGCGCAGATTCCGACATGATGGAAGAAACCAAAGTGTACATAGATTATTAAATATGCAGAATATAAGCGCTATCATGGTGGCAGTTGAACTAGATTTTTGTATTGTACAGCCAGCTTTAATCTCCTTTGTTCATTAAAGCTACTCTTTCCGGGTATATAAAAAGAAGGGGAGAAAGAAATCTGTAAATATTTCTGAGCATTGCGTTTTCCCTTTATGTTTAACGAAGCCTTTCCATCTCAAAGTCGGGAATCCCTCGTTTGTGGACACAACTCTAGCTAGCCAGGAAGATTAACCGTAAAAAACTCTAGTAGCCGAATTCTATTTTATTTACTCCATATTTATGAAAATGAAATCAAAATTTTATTGAATAATAATGTTAAAAATAAATAGTTTAATAATCAAAAGCTAAAATGAATATGAAAATTGAATTGGTTATCATGAATGATTCATAACATCTAAAAAATCCAACTGAATTAAACCCTTCTCTAATCCTAAAATCACTTTATCATTTCTCGTCTTTAAACATCTGTAGGCACGCATTTCAATTCTTCACAATTCGTGGTAAGGGGCGGAGAAAGTTTAAAGAATATCAATCAATCTTCTAAAAATAACAGAATGAAGCAATTGAGTTAAAATTACGGCCACGTTGACCATTTGTATGCTGAGTTGAGAACTTTTGAGGTAGCTTCTGGCCAACCACACAGCTTTCTTTTTTTTTAATCCCAACATCAATGAGAAGATGAACTACCAAAACATTTGGAACGACTCTGTCCTTTTTCCAACCATATCCCACCGGTAATCAACCACATTCCCTGCTTCCAGACTATATATATCCCCCAAACATGCCCTTGTTTTCCTCACAGAACAACCACCTTCCTTTTCTAAGATAACACTCTGCAGGGTTCCAAATCTCCACAAATGGCCTCTTCCATTTTTTTTGTTTTAGCCATTTTCATTGTTATGTCATTGTCAAACATCAATGTTGGACTAGCAGCTCGCCATCTGCTCCAGATGCCACCAACTTTGCCTGGAGTAACGTTGCCACCATTGCCGTCTATCCCCAATCTCCCACAACCGACGTTGCCAACATTACCAACAACGCTGCCATCGTTACCCAAGCCTGGAGCTCTACCTCCACTTCCTACCATGCCCACATTGCGTAGCATGCCATCCATTCCCACAATACCAACTACCATCCCATTTTTCTCGCCACCTCCTTCGAAAACTAGTCCTTGAAGATGTTCACTCGTACAGATTGTTAACGTTTGGAGTATGTGTCTTGTTCTTGGTGTGGTCGTGTTCCTTTAAACATTAATCTCGTATCACCTCCTTCCATTATACCCGTGTATTTCTTTTGTGCTGTTCTTGTATGATCAGAGATCACTTTGATTTATATCTACAGATATACTATAATAACAATAAATCCATCTATTTTAGCCTTGCATTTGCATAGGTCCATTGGACCATTCATAACTTGTGTATACTGTACTGCGCCGCATCTGAACTAGTATGGACTTTAGTTTACACATTAAATGGGACATTCAACTTTCTTTATTTCATTCTTTCTTACACGTATCTTTTAAAACTGATGTTCGATTATCACCCTCTCTTGTAAGGGGGGTGTTTTCACATATATTTTGCACACAAAAACTGCAGAATGGCCTAATGAAATTCAATATCCTCAACTTTACTGATCACAGCTTAAAGTTGCATTTCTACATATCAAGACCTTGTGGGCTGTGGCTGTAGCTACATATAACATCCTGCACAGTATTATTGTATTTTAGGAGGGGTTCTGCTGATCAATGTCAAAGCTGTTAATTGCACAGGGTTCTTGGCCTATGCAGTTGGTAGCTGTTTGATTATGATTCTTTTGTATAATAAATATATGGTATGTGTTCGACAATGAGCACCAAGGAAGCAGAGGGGTAGGCTCCATTAAAAGCTCAAACGTGTCAAATATATATTTTCCAGCATAACAAGAAATGGGGCAACCGAGTAAAAACGGAAGTGGCAGGCACAACGTGGTCTCATCATCAACAATAATTCCTTTCTTCTTTTTTAGGCCTTTTTCCTTATTTGTCAGAGAGATACGGCTTTCTTCTCCTGCTTTCATATATTTTATTTTACACTCCTAATAATTACCAATTACATACTAACTAGTGAGGGATTAAATTTAAACAATGATAGGGTAAGGGCGTAGGGCAGTTAATTTCAACATCTTTTACACCACTGCTTTCAGGCTCTGGACCCTTAAGCTATCCAAAATATTAAGCCTTTTACTTATCCCAAACAAGCCAAGTCGACCAAACTCTGGGCCCAGAACCATAATAAACACTCAAATTATACCACCCTCAAAAATGGGTTTCTCCTCGTCTACTTAACCAACACAGAGTTGGCACTTTCAAGTTTAAGCAAAATGATTTTTACAAGTATTTTTCAAAATTTTAATTTTTAATTTTATATATATATATATTTACCAAAAATACTTTTGATTAAGGTTGTTCATTTGTTATCATGTATATAACCAATTTTTTATATTTAAAAAATAATATTTAAATAAGACATTTTTATCTATTTAAAAATATTGATTGATAGTAGTACTAAATACTTAATTTCTAAATCAAATAATACAACCATATTTTTACTATATTCCTCAAAAACAATACCAAGCTGACACTTTTAAGAAAATTAAATTATTGCTTTAAAATGAGTACTATAATAAATAATAATATTTCAATTTAAGTTATTAAAATGATAAAATTTATATTGATAAAAAAAGAGCGTGTCTAACGTAAAGCAGGCTATGGTGCGATTACGGTGCGGCACTAACTGAAAATATAATAATTTTTGAAATATGAAATTGAAAATGTTACATTGTTTGATAATATTTTCGGTTGATGGTAAGTATCAAAACTTTAACTTCGAGTATCAAAACTTTCATCGCTTCGGATAACATTTTAAGTTTTTGTAAGTACCGAAAATATGATCAGGCAGTGTAATATTTTCAGTTTCATATTTTAAATCTTATAACATTTTTAGTTTGTGATGCACCGTAGTTTGTCGTACCGCAAAACTACCCTAAAAAGAGTATTATTATTGGAAGAATTACCTAAATATTGATCTTAATTTTTTCTTTTCCACAATTATGGCATAAGTCGGATTATTTCTATTAATATTGTAGTTGCTACAGTAATTTTAAAGTCGGAATCATCAGAATTCGTCTTTAAACAATGATTTCAAAATTGAAAATTAAAAACGGTATCACCAGAATTCAACTTTGAACAATGTTTGCACCAATAGGATTGTTTATATGCCTTCAACTCATTTGAACAACAACAATTTTTTTATTAAAAATAATTTAAATACCGTTCAAAGACGAATTCTAATGATTCTAACTTCAAAATTATTACAGCAAGTGTAATATATAATCTAATTTGTGTCATATTTATAAAAAAAAGAAAGAATTGAGTGTAATATTTAAATAATTTTACTATTATTATTATTAATAATTATTATTATTTGGTGACGAGGCAGCAAAACCCAAAAAATTAAATATTACCCCAATTGTTTTCACTTTCTGGTTCTCTGAAATCTGACATTTCCTCAGACATTCTGACTCATCTGTTCTCTATTATGATAGTAAATATATTATTTTGGTACTTAATGGTAAAAGGACCATAATTTTTTTTCTCAAAATATAGTTTAGGCATATTATTTTCAGAACTATAATTGTTTACTGTTTAAGTTAAAAATCGAAGAAAAAATAATTCGATTTTAAACAATATTTTACATTAAAGTTGGACTCTTCTTTTACTGTCTTTAATATTTTAACTTTAAAAAAATCCCAAAAAAGTAAATAAACAATAAAGTCGGATAGTGTTACGTCTGATTTCTAATTTTGAACAGTAAATTACCGTATTCTTGAAAATAAAGTGATGAGGATTATATTATTGGGAAAAATTCAACAACAATATTTAGGTAATTTCATCTTAATTTTGATATTTTGTGCAACGTGATACCCATTTTTTCTTGTATAATTAGTCATCTAATTTTTTAATGATAAAATTAGGTATCTAAATTTTCGTTTTGACAAAATTATTACTTAATATTTTAAATTCAAACAAATAATTGAACATTATATTACACATAAATGCTAAAGTACCAAAACGTTACATTTACCCCAAACAAAACACAAACATAAACTTCTAATAATGCACCCTACACCCCATCACCGAACACGAGGATATTCCCACATTAACTGTCTAAACAACAAGACTAAACAGGGATTTAGACAATAACAATAATCAAAGTAATGCAAAGCAAGCAACAAAAAGCAACAGGAGAGAAGGGAAAGAGAAAAAGGAAATTCAACAAGGCTTGACACTTTGTGCTAAACATGGAAACGTGAAATCCGGGGTACACTTTCTTTTCCGCTTTTAAAATTGTTAAACCTCCGTAGAGCCGAATGGCCGAACAACCTGTTGGCAGGCATTGGTCCCAGGGTTCAAAAAGAAGGCCCCCGGTGGGGCTAGTCCCACGATTAAAAAAAAGGAGAGAAGTAGACAATGTTTGACCGAAGGGGACCCCAAAGTCACAACGCCCAACCACATTGAACGAAGACAGAGAGTGGAGTGGATGTAGGTTCTCATGTGGCTTAGCCACTTACACTCCCTAGAATCCATAAAACCAAATGTTATTGTCTAGGCCGATTACCACTGCTGGGAGGTGGGGGCATAGGGGGTGGTCGTCTCGATAAATCTCATCTCGACCTTGCTGCTGCTTTCATCAGTACAGTCAGAATGAAGAAGCAAATAAAATAAATAGAACTTGCACATGGATTTTTGAACGTTAAGAATGTTAAAATTATAATTTAAGAGGTACTATATTTATAATTCAAAACATGGTGGAACGGTAATGAAGGGATTTTTGGAAAAGATAAAAGGGTAGGCAAGGAAACAACAAGAGGACAAAGGTTGCTTGCGCAAATCTAGCTAATCTGGGCCAAGTAAAGTGAAACTCTGGGGTTGAAGCAGCTGAAGCTGAGTTGTTGTGGTGAAGGCAAAAACCAAATCCCCCTCCAAACCGTACCAATAAACACCCATCCTTCTTTCTTGCCCACATTTACTTGGCTTGGCCTCATTATGTTTTGAGTGTACATACGCAAATGCAAGCAACCTCATTTCTTCTTCCTCTTCGTTCTAAGATGTTGTCTTTCTCCTTATTCACTCCTTGAATATCTCTAAATCTTTTCTTTCTAAGTTAAGACAAGGAAACCCCATCCGAGGAAAGCTTTGTCTTAGGAAAAGCAGAAGAAAATAACAATCAAAACGTACGACACCGAACCCCATGTGCTTTATTTTATATTTTTTCAACTTGATTCTTGACCATTTCTTCTTTTGCTGCTTTTACTTATTTTTTTCCTCTCATTCTTTGTGTTT
Source organism: Hibiscus mutabilis (assembly GCA_019671005.1). Lineage (NCBI taxonomy): Eukaryota > Viridiplantae > Streptophyta > Magnoliopsida > Malvales > Malvaceae > Hibiscus > Hibiscus mutabilis. Next base: position 42,985 of record JAGYYJ010003205.1, read on the forward strand.
TTGTGTTGTAATGATGATAGGCTTGCGGTGGTGTGAGGGCAAAAGCTCTCTTCGATAGTGGTGGAATATGGTGGTTACAGTTGTAAATCCATCTACAAAGAAAGTTGAAGTAAGGTTGAGCTTTTCCATGAGAATTTATGTGAAGCAAATGGGTTCGGATGCTCATATGAAGAAGCATGGGGCAATCATAAAAGGGATATCATTTCCTTAAAACTCCAATCTTTGCAGCAAGCACTCTTCTTCTTCTTCTTCTTCGTTTTCTTCTTCAGCTTGCGCTGATGGGAGATGGTGGATGTGGCGGCGACCGCGGTGGTTGTGGTGATATTGGCGGGATCGGCTCAATCTCTTCTATTGTTCATTTATGATTACAGTAAAAAAAATCGTTGCCTTTTTTTTGCTGCTTAGTGCTTACATTGTTGCTCCATAATGTTGGTAAAAGCAATGGGTATGTTGCTGCTCTCTTTGCTAATCTTTTCCTCTCCTTTTTTCTTAGTTTTAAAAAATCTAGTGACACGAACTTCCTTCTCTTGGCTTTAGTTAGTGCTTGTGCTTGCTTCATGAAGTTAAAAAAATCACGATAAAGGAGGTTAAAAATAGAGCAGTAAATAAGTATGAGGTAAATTTTGGAGGTCCCTTCAACAATGAAAACTTCGATTTATTGTGCATCTTATGATGAAATATATATGTGTTAGGGTTTTCCATTTCTGTTCGATTTATTCTGCATCTTATGATGAAATATATATTTGTGTTAGGGTTTTCCATTTCTGTAAAAAAAATGCAATCTTCTCATGTTGATGGTGTTCACTTAAGGGTATTTTTTTGTGATTTTTGTGTGAGGGAAGGGAAACCGCTGGGCTAGAGAGCACCTAGAGTTGGCCGTTAGCTTTCACCATGAAAGTAGAGCCCTATGTATTTAAAAAAAAAAAAAAAGGTTTGATAATTTTGAGAAACAGGGAAAAGAACAGGGGGAGAGACAAGAGAGATGGGGTTTGGGATTCATGGAAGTGTCCTGTCATGCTGCACTGCTCTGCAAATTTTGGGTTTTGCTTCCTTTTTCGGTTTTTGGTCTGCACGTGAATCTGGGTTGTGTTTTTAGCTTGTGTTTAGGTTAGGTTAGGTTAGGTTTGGTGTGTTTTATCTCATCAAATTTAAAACAAGAAAAGGAGTTCAGATGTGATTATATATGTTTCAATGTTTTGTTATCTTTGGTGTGTGGGGCCTTTTCATTGATGGTATTTTCCTGGAAAGTGATTTCTCAATGATAATAATATAAATAAATACTAAAATAGAATAAAACAACCCAAATTATTCAGAATGTTTATGGAATTTATTCATTTGCAAGTTTCAGATGGGTTATTGTTTTTCCAAGATTTCCAACATGCAAACATGAATTTAGTTTTTTCTTATGTAAATACATCTCTTATTTTCTTCTTACCTGTGTTATATTTTTCATGTTTATCTTTACTTATTTACATTTTTTATCACTGTTCGTTCCTTTTTCATATATTTCATACATAATGGTTTTTTTTTTTAATTTCAGTCAAATAAATAAAACTGACTCAGCAATGAGTCAGGTGGTTGTCCAAATAAAAAAACAGAGAGGGTGTCACATGTCAGCAAATTTATGATCTTGTCTTATGGGGTAGCTGAAGACAGATTTTAGTAAAGAAATAATCAAAGTCCAAACAGTGATTCGATGACTCAAATTTCTAAATTTTGTATGTCAAAGTGTGATGCAAACCCAGTACTGAGCTGAGCACTTGGTTTGTAGGTAAAATGTTTTGTCTCAAACTACACAAAACCTAATGCCAGTGTTTTGTTTGTTAGCCTGAACCAGCACTGCTATCTTATTTGTTTGTTTGTTTTTTCTACCATTTTTGCTCATATTTTACATTACAGTACAGTGTTTCTAGCTTGGGAAGCCTAAAGCTGCTGAATGAAAGTTGGATGTAATGAAAGCATTTAATAGAAGAGTGGTAATTAATGAACAGGGTCCCCCTTGTATTAAAGTTTACGTACCTTTTTTTAACTGCTTAGGTGAAGATCTACCAGTCAGTTTCCCCGTTGCTTCTTCATTCAATTGGCGTCCTCACCTCTGTAAATTTATCCATATTTTCTTGGATCACCCTTCCAGACTGAAATTCAGCAATCTAAAACCAATGTCTCTTCCATGTTAGCTACAACTTGTATAAATAAAACACATCGACTGTAGGCTGTGTGATGTGATGAAAATGCCTCGCAATGGCTTTACAGCTGGATGTCGTTTGGGCCATTAGCAAATCGGGTCAGACTCATTTACTTTTTCAGCTCTTCTAATTTCTAAAACACCAACGGAAGACAAACAAGCTATCACGTCAAAATTTCGATTTTTTTTTTCAAAAAATGATGACCCAAAATTTGACAATCGAAACAAATCGAACTGAAAAAGGATTTGAATTTTAGTTGAAATCAAATGGCACGATTTTCAATCGTCAAAGATAACAAAATAGAAAATATATTAATAGAAATAAATAAATATAAATATGAAAAAACAGTACAACACAAAAAGTTAAATATATTGACTTTATAAATCTATATATAGGGTGTAAAAAATTGACCGGCTTAAAAACTTGATTAAAACCGACTGATCTCCCATTGACCCGAAATTGATCCGAACCGAAATCAATCGGAATGAAAATAACCGAACCAAAAATAACTGAACCGAAAATCAACCAACCCGAAATGACCCGAATCATAATAGACCTGAACTAAAACCGAACCGAATTTGAACTGAATAATATCATACTCGAAATGACCCAAACCGAAATGACCCGAACCGAAACTGAACCGAATGACCCGTTTGCCACCTCTAAACCCATGGAATACAAACGAGCTATCACATCAGAGTTTTACCCCTTTTTTTCTACATTTCACACTCAACACTTGAGAGGGGGAAAGCTTAATCAGTAATCACAGGCACCACCAGCACCAAGTGACCAAATTGCACGAGTTACACAATGAGCAATTGCATTAGCTGAGTTTCGCTTGATACTGTTTCGCTTCAGGCATTCACAGTACAATGACTGAAAACACCTACTTCATAGTTCCATTTACCATCTACTGCTTCAGTCAAAATACAATCTAGTAGTAGGAAACTATTTGATAACAATTTAAATGTTTAACATCTACTGCTTCAGTCAACAAAATGAAATTTACACTGTAGCAACGACTGCTTTTGGCACAATTCCAAAATGGATGCAGTTAGAGATTCAGACTAAATCTTGGATGTTTCGAGTTCAAATTCTAGAATGAGCAAGGTGGGATATATGGGGTGATACATACACAATGTGTAATGGTATATTAACATGATAGAAAAAGAACAATGGACATGGTTATGCATAGGCGAAATAAAGTTACCAAGTTCACACATATCCCTCATTCTACAGTTTGTATCCTATACTATACTTTTATGTCTCAACAATATATGAATCATCTACATTCATGAAAAAACATGGTAGTAGTAACATAATACATGCATAAAAGCCAAACATTAGAAAAACAATGGCAAGTCTCGGAATAATGACCATTCAAGTCAATATATAAATCATAGGGCATTGCCAACAGGAGTGAGGCTTTTATCGACCATCATTTCTCATACATGATAGTAATGCTAATACAAAGGCTCAACTACACATGGCAGGTTAAAATATCCTCCCCACAGGCCACATTTCAAAGACTACAAAGATATGTCTTCATTAAACCTAGTGGGATAAGTAATGGTATAATAACATGATAGAATAAAAAACCATGGACATGATTATGCATTGCCAACAAGATTAAATCACAGCCATAATAGAACATAACTTACCCGGTTCAAAATTAAAACAAAAAATTCAAGTCAATTCCTCGATAGAAAGTTCAGTTCAATATATCACAAAGGAATTCCTTATGCTCAACTTGGATGCCAGATAATTGGAACACAATTAGCCTCAAATTATTCAATGGCATATCCAAACATAACGATAACAATTAACAACAGCATTAATAATGATGACAACATCAGAAAACAACAAATACCCAATCACAATACTCATTGGGGAAAACACCACCAATATCACCTGCATCATTGCTTGACATTCTCCAAGTACCATTTGTATCCACAAGCCCATCTTTCAATGAAATTTTGGCATTCCACCCCAAAGAAGCAAGCTTTGAGCTATCCATGAGTTTCTTAGGAGTCCCGTCAGGATTTGAAGTATCCCAAACAAGCTCCCCTTCAAAGCCAACGACTTCCTTCACCAACTCAGCTAATTCCTTAATGGTGACCTCTTTTCCACTACCTACATTCACGTGTTCCAATCCACTGTAATTCCCCATCAAGAAAACCACGGCATCAGCTAGATCGTCTACGTGCAAAAATTCCCTTAACGGACTCCCGGTCCCCCAAACAACAACTTCTTTTGATCCGTCCACTTTAGCTTTATGGAATCTCCTCATCAAAGCGGGTAAAACGTGGGAATTTTCCGGGTGGAAATTATCGTTGGGGCCGTATAAGTTCGTCGGCATAGCAGAAATAGCATCGAACCCGTGCTGGATTCTGTAAGCTTGGCACATTTTGATCCCCGCGATTTTGGCAACCGCATACCATTCGTTGGTGGGCTCCAGGGGGCCGGATAAGAGCGCGTTTTCAGGGATTGGTTGCGGCGCAAATTTGGGATAAATGCAGGAGGATCCGAGGAAGAGGATTTTCTTGACGCCGTGGCGGTATGAGGAATCGATGACATTGGCCTGGATTTGGAGGTTGATGGAGATGAAATCGGCCGGGTAGGTATTATTGGCGTGGATTCAGCCAACTTTCGCGGCTGCAAGTACGACGTATTGAGGCTTCTCAGCAGCGAAGAAGGATTCGACGTCGGATTGGCGAGTGAGGTCCAGATCGGCATGGGTGCGGACAACGATGTTGGTAAAGTCCAGAGATTGTAGTTTGCGGACAATAGCTGAACCAACAAGGCCTCGGTGGCCGGCTACGAAGATCTTCACAGATTTATTCGAGAAGAAAGAATCTACGGAAAAGAATATACAAAACAGTAACAGAGTTAGAATTAGCTAGAGAGCTGTGGGGATATGATATCGTCAAGAATGGCAAAGAGATTGAATTACCGGATTCACCCATTGCAGGAGACTCGAGGAAGTGGTTGTATTTTCAACAGCCAGATATGATATGAAGATGTTTATGTTTTGAAAGAGGGAATAAATAAGAGATCCGGTCGGGTCCTATTGAAGGCAGGTGGGAAATTTCGTTTTTGTTAATTTAGGGGTGATGGGTGATGGGTGATGGGCGATGGGTTTAAGGATTTGGGAAGCTTCAGCTTTCAATTTCGAGCGGCGGAGGAAAGAGCTGACAAAACAGTTCAGCCTAAACTTAGGGAAAAGGGCCGTTGCCCATGCATCATTAGCTCCACGAAGAATTAACTGGGCTAATTCAGAACCCATCGATAAATGTCCTAAATGTCTAATCTTTAGATGAAGAGTGATAAGTAGATTCAAACAACCTATTTGCTTTGTTTTATATGTCATCTTATATTTGACTTGCTATCTTACAGGAGTACCTTTTATTAGCATATAGTGCAACTATTGAACACAACTAAAACATGAAAGAAAAAATTTAAAACAACATACAAAAATTAATACAACACGATGAATTCATTAAAAATAGAAGAAAAGTTATTGGTTCTTAATTACAAAGTATGAATGGTGACATCATAAGTACACCTGAAATTACCAAGCAAGAATAATGCCAGTTTTTGTTTTTCTCAATGTCCATTGCCATGTATGAATGAGGGTTCTTATGTTTCTGTTACTGAATGGTAATTATGTTAAGTTGGTATATAAAAATTTTATCTTCCAAAATTAACTTTGATCTAATGGTTAAAATTATTTTGATTTATATAGCACACTCATTGTAGTTGCGACGATCGGAAAAATACAAAATAAAAAGAGAGATACCACGACAAATAATCTTTCAACGCAGTTCCTGATTCACTGTATACAGACATCTGTAGCCTTCCACGTCAGCACATTCCATGGCCCAGGCAAGGACCCCACCACGGCATGTGACCGCAACAGAGAACTCTTTCGGATCAAAACATGTCAGCACCCTCTTAACCAGTGTGTAAGCGAATCCTTCGATCCCATTCATCGAATACCCACAAGGGTCAAACTCGAAGTCGCATATCATGTGACTCGGCATAATGTCAGCGACTCCGGACCGTTTCGTCATTTCACGTGCCGAGCAATTCTCGTTTCCAGAATTATTGTAAAATACACCTGCCTTCACTCTATCCAACCCTGTCATGCAAAGTTCCAGAGTGATCTCTCCCCTCTGATCTTCCATCAGCGGCGGTGAACATTTTGCTACAGCCGAGTAAACGTGCCAGCTACGAGTTGGAAGCTTAGGATCGCCGATTATATAAGCCACGGTGATGAAATCAGAGAAATACCCATTTAATGCTGCAACTTCGTCAGAGAAGTTACGGTGAGGGGCAGGTTGGTGATCAGGGAAAATGAAGGTACCACGCGAGTAGTTGACTCGTGACACATTGAGTGAGAGTGAACGACTGAGTTCGAGAATCGGGGGAATTGATAAGAGAAGCTTTGTGGTTCCGCATGTTTTCAGGATAATCTTGTTTGGGTAAACGAAGAGGCTTGACTCTGAGAGAACGTAAGAGTCGAAGTTTGAATTCGAGAGCTGAGAAACAATGGTGCAGCAAGCAGGTTCGAGGATTGAATCGAGTTGAGCTCTAGATAGAACTCGGAGACCTAGCCCATTCAGATCATTGAAGATAGGAGGATCAAAGAAAGTGATTTCCAAGCGTTTTTCGAAGCCTTCAAAGCCTATTGGTGAAGGAAGCGGTACTGAATCCATGGCCATTTTGCAGTCTTTGATTCTTAGGAGTACTTATTAAATTTGAGCGAAAAAAGCAGAAGAAAAGGAAAAAGAAACAAAAAAGAAAATCTACACTAAATCGAGGGCGCCATTTTGCAGTGGTGTGTATCAGGATGGCATTCTAACACACTGCAACAACAACAAAAATCGAAGAAACACAATTTTAGACATAAAAAAGAGAAAACGCTACAAAAATCCAAGAATGATGAAGGAAAACATACGTTGGAGTAAGCAGCAGATCGGAATTTTTCGATGCCACCGTTTGGACGAATGTCTTCAATGCTGTAACCGAAAGGAACTTCGTATTGCAAAGAATTACTACTACCACCACTATTCTTTTTGCCACCCTTGGTCTCCATTAAAACATCCACGCTTTCCTACGCCAACAATCAAAGATTCTTTAAAAGATTGAATCGCAGCAGATATTGAAACTTTACAAACAAAAAACCAATCTTTTAAACGAAAAAGGAAGAGAAAAAACGAATCCAGAGCCGCGTAAAAAGATATAAAGAACCCATCATTAGATAACGAACTTACTGTTCTAATAAAAGCTTCTCACTATGGAGATACAAGTCTAAATGGATTTTATTTTAACCAAGAAACCAGAATTGTTTTATCAAGAAACTGTTTAGCCAAAGAAAAGAAAAGCCAATTGGAGACGACGGCGATTCAAAAAATCAAGGTTTGTTTTAAGAACGGAATATAGATCGAGTGGGGAACGAAATAAACAATGTACGGTTTTCGGATTTGTGTGAGTGAGGGAAAAGTAAGGAAACATGGTATTTATAGGAGAGAAGTAACGTCCTCTGAATCACGAATGCAGTTTCTAGAATAATTGCTTAAATAAAAAATAGGTGTCTAAAGTTTGTCTTTTTTAAACTTTAGGTATTTAAAGTATTTTTTTTGTTAAATTAGGTGTTTAAAATTTTAAATGATATAATTTAAGGTGTTCGACCGTTAATGGATGTTAAAAAAATTCTTTAACCAATCAATGTTTGAGACATGACATATTTATTTTTTTTAAAATTAAAATCTAAAACAAAAAAATTAGTTTTTCATAAAATCTCGAAATTTTAAAAAATTTACAACACAGTCTTGAATCCCTAAAATTATCCAAATCTGACCTTCAAATCGCCGCCCCTTCTGCCGCCGATTGCCGCCCCTGAGCACACCCCTTTGGTCGCCAGACCAAGACGATCATTTCCCCCAACACTGCGTCGTCGAAAATGCCGAACGGTATGTCAACCGAACGTCGATTTTACGTTTGACGTTCGGCTGCACGTCGTTCGGCGTTTTCGGTGATGTCGTTTTGGGGAAAATGACCGCCTTGGTCCGACGACCAGAGGGGTATGCTCAGGGGCAGCGATCGACGGCGGAAGCGGCTGTAATTTGGGGGTTTGGGTAATTTTAGGGTTTTTAGGATTGTTTTGTAAAATTTTCAAAATTTTTAGAGTTTATGAAAAACTGAAATTTTTAGGTGTTTTTCTTTTAAAAAGAATTAAAAAAGTTAAATTAGTGTCACATGTCAAGCATTGATTGGTTAAAGATTTTTTTAACTCCTATTAACTGCCAGGCACTTAACATTATAACTTTTAAAACTTTGAGCACTTATTTTTACAAAAAAAATTCTTTAGGCACCTAAAGTTTAAAAAACATACTTTGGGCACTTATTTTTAATTTAAGCCTTATAAAAATTAAGATTATTAAAAATAAAAAAATATAGAAAAATAAGATTGATATGTGAAGTTGAAGTTCAAATGAATTTCGTGTTTGTCGAATACGAATTAATAAGTGACTTTTCTTAGTCTTTCAATTTAAACGACTTTCTCTAAATATATAAGATATGCATATATGTTTCATTTATATTTTTTTATATGTGGCATATATTATATATATATCAGAAAAATTTAGGGACTCGACTTGAACTTAAAAATCAATCAACTAAATACTAAATTTTTTGAATTATTCGAATTTTTATTTTACAACTCAAACTTTATTCGAAATTTTTTCAAGTCGAGTTAAAAATTTTGATTTTTCGAGTCGAATCGAATTTTGCTCATTGCCTTACTAAAAATGAGTAGAATAATATTATATTTAAATTAGGTTTTTTTTGAACGGTTGAAACTTGAAAGATGGAGATTTTAATTTTGATCATTTGCTGATATTCACTGTGAATTCAACTAATATTTTAATTATTATTATTATCAGTAAAACGACACAGACGTATATTTAACAAATTAAATATTTTATTAAATTATTCAAATTAAACTTTTATCATATTCACTATGTGAATAAAAGTTCAATTTTTTAATTAATAATAATTATCTTGTACATAATGTCACGTGCCTAGATTCACTCAAACCGGAACGTGCGGCCTTAGGCGCCTTTGAGATGGTGTGACGTCTAAGTAAGCCTAATCGATCCAAGCGAGAGCTTAGATCCGCGCCCAGGCCCGTTTCTGAAATTTTGGTGGCCCTAGGGCGAATAAAAAAATTGGGCCTATGATCAAGGATTTAAATTATGGTTGCGGTCACGTCCTCGGTCGCGTTGCGTTTATTGTGATTGCGGACATAATGGATGTTATTGTGGTCACTGCAGGTATCGTGATTGTGAATTATTAATAACATATATTATTGTTGACATAACAGTTGCGAACTGCTATTTAAATTATCGCCCCTAATAACAAGTGTTGCAAAAAAATAAATTTAAATAGCAGCTTCATAATAACAAGTATTGAAAAAATTGGATCATTAATGAAAAAAGTATTGAAAAAGTTAGGCCCTTAATATAAAGTATTAAAAAATTGTACTCTTAATAAAATGTATTGAAAAAAATTGCACTCTTAACAACAAATAAATATTAGAAAAGAAAATTAAATTTTAATAGCACGCCCCAAAAAATAAATATTGAAAATAAATTGGTCTCTAATAACAAGAATTGAAAAGAAATGGACCTTAATAATAAGTATTAGAAAATTTTAAATTTTAAGAGTGTCCAAGATAAGAAATATTGGAAAAATTGGGCACTTAATAATAAAATTAAAAAAATAAATTATAATAATAGACCCCTAATAATAAATTTTGAGAAAAAAATTAGTCCCTAATAATAAATGTTGGAAAAAAATTAGGCCTCTAATAACAAGTATTAAAAATAATTGAGCTTATATTTAATATAATTTTTTTTATAAGTATAATACACTATAAAAAATTTGGGCCCTGGGTGGTTGCCCCTCTTACTCGGGCCCAGATACGGCCCTGCGCCCGTTTCTGAAATTTTGGTGGCCCTAGGGCGAATAAAAAAATTGGGCCTATGATCAATGATTTAAATTACGGTTGCGGTCACGTCCTCGATCGCGTTGTGTTTATTGTGATTGCGGACATAATGGATGTTATTGTGGTCACTGCATGTATCGTGGTTGTGAATTAATAATAACATATATTATTGTTGGCATAACAGTTACAAACTGCTATTTAAATCATCGCCCCTAATAACAAGTGTTGCAAAAAAATAAATTTAAAGAGTAGCTTCATAATAACAAGTATTGAAAAAATTGCACTCTTAATAACAAATAAATATTAGAAAAGAAAATTAAATTTTAATAGTACTCCCCAAAAAACAAATATTGAAAATAAATTGGTCTCTAATAACAAGAATTGAAAAGAAATGGGCCTTAATAATAAGTATTAGAAAAAAATTAAATGTTAAGAATGTCCAAGATAAGAAATATTGGAAAAATTGGGCACTTAATAACAAAATTAAAAAAAATTAAATTATAAGAATAGACCCCTAATAATAAATTTGAAGAAAAAATTAGGCCCTAATAATAAATGTTGGGAAAAAACTAGGCCTCTAATAACAAGTATTGAAAATAATTGAGCCATATATTTAATATAAAAACATTTTTTATAAGTATAATACACTATAAAAAATTTGGGCCCTGGGCGGTTGCCCCTCTTGCCCGGGCCCAGATAAGGCCCTGTCCGCGCGGAAACGAAATAATAAAGCAAGGGAAACGGCAAGAAAAGAGAATGTGAGAAATCTGAGCGAATGCTCGTCTTGTTATTCAAAAGCTGAAGCCTAAGAAACACAAAGCTAAAATCTCAAGAAAACTGACGAAGTACCTAATGAGGTGGGGGTAAGCCTCTATTTATAGCCACCTACATCCAATAGTAAATTTGACTCGAACTAGGACTTCCTATTATAGTCTTTCAAGGAGTATGACTCTTTAACCCCAAGCGAATGACCAATCTGGTTTGATGTTGGGCCTAAGAGGGTGTGGAGGGCTTGCTCGATCACCTTGTGTGCGCCGAGCTTGGCTTGCTCGGCCATCTAGTGTGCGTGGGGCTTAGCTTGCTCAATCACCTTGTTTGCGCCGGGCTCGACTTGCTCGGCCACCTTGTGTGCGATGGGCTCGGTCTGCTCGGTCACCTGGTGTGCGCGTGGCTCGACCTGTTTTGCCACATTGTGTGCGCGGTGCTCAGACCCTAGGGTGTGGTCCGTGACATTCTCCCCTATTAGTTTTAGCGACGCCCTCGTCGCTCAGCTAAGATGGTACCATCTCACTTGGTCTTCGAACTGCCATTGTCCCTAAGATGATTTCCAACTCCCGTTATTGTCGGGAAATCCTTTCCACTAGCTAAAATACTAGTGCATTGGCCGATGATCTGGTCATCGAATGACTCTTTTTGCTTAGATGTCTCGAACATCATTCTCCTAAGGGATCTTCACTCCGCCTGGTGCTCGGTGTGGCTTGCCTCGATCCTGATCTAACTTATCTTGCTGGTATCGCTTGAGTAAACTAACATGGAATACTGGATGGGCTCAGATGGGCGATGGCAATTCCAATTGATAGGCCATAGTACTTACCCGTTTCACAACTTTGAACGGGCCCTTGTATCTTCGCACAATCCTTTTGTGTACGGTTGGGTTGCGCAAGATCTTGGGTAGCTTGGCAATGACTAAATCTCCAACTTGGAAGTTCCTGTCCCTAAGTTTTTTGTCTGTCCACTTCTTGGTCTGCATATTCGCCTTATTTAAACAAGCTCAGGCTAAGTCGTGATGTTATTGCCATTCCGTGGCAAACTTGTGTACTTATGGGTTGGGCCTCTCGTATGTGGTAGCAACCACGTTATGTGGGGGCAGTTGCTGTCTGGTCACGATCTTACTCTTGTCCAATGGTTGTGCTCGGTAATCAAGGCTAATGCTCGATTCTTCCCTGAATTTAAATCTGACTCGGTGAACCATCTTGCACCATCAAGCTGGTCGAGCAAGTCTACTATCAATGGGTTCGGGTACTTGTTCTTCACAATGAGTTTTTTAAAGCTCGATGGCCGATGCACTTTCGAAGCGTATCATCATGCTTATTTTGAAAGAGCACCGGTGCACCTTTGGGTACCTTGAACGGTTGGATATACTTCGCATCAAGAAGTTTCTTCTATGGCTTTTGTAACTTCTCAAGCTTGGGTGGAGCCATCTGGTAAGGGGCTTGGCTTGGTGGCTTCGTGTTCGGCACAAGCTTGATCTTGTAATCAACCTTCTGCTTCGGTGGGAGAGTTTTGGGTAATTTAGTGGGGCATTCGATCTCGAAACTCTGCTAGAACTTCTCCCACCTTTGTTGGACTTCTTTGGCCATGGACGGCTCCTCATGTACTAGTGTTGCTAACGACGTTGGTTCTCCTTTACGTTCCCTTTCGTTGAACTGAATGGCTGACACCATCTTGGTCCTATATTTGGACTGTCGACTCGATAGGACCATGCACGGTTCTTGGACCCCTATTCGGTGTAACTCCATCTTTGCCCAACGTTGCAACCCATTTGTGAAGGCAAAAGGGCGCAGGGTTCACTCATGCCCTTGATTTAGAACCTTAGTTTGGTGAACTACTTGACATACTCTCAGATCGAGCCGTCGTGCTTCAGTTGATGAAACTTCTCTCGGGCTTCCTCTTGAGCATTCTTTGGGTAAAAGTGCTCCTTGAAATCGTCATCCTTATCTTCGATGACTGCTGCTTTCTCAAGTTTGGGGGCAATCATTTTTCATGTAATTGCCTCCACAATTATAACAACTAAGATGCGTGTCTTTCTTTTCCCACGGCTTACGGAGTTTAATGCCTCCGCTAGATGGTTTCTCAGACTCGTCCTTGGCATTCCCATCTTTGTCTCTCCCGCCATTGCCATTGTGCTTTGGTTTTTGCTTCGAGGCGTCTGACTTCTTCTATTCAAATTCTATAAGGGAGCCGGTTGAGCCCAATACCTTGGACAGATCTTGGACCCCTATTCGGTGCAACTCCATCTTTGCCCAATGTTGCAACCCATTTTTGAAGGCAAAAAAGGCGTCGGCTTCACTCATGCCCTTGATTTAGAGTCTGAGTTTGGTGAACTACTTGACATACTCTCAGATCGAGCCGTCGTGCTTCAATTGATGAAACTTCTCTCGGGCTTTCTCTTGAGCATTCTTTGGGTAAAAGTGCTCATTGAACTCGAACTGAAAATCTTTCTATGTTTTGATAGGAATCGCCCCATCCTCCGATTGAGAACACCTATGTCGCCACCATAAGAGAGCGGCATCAGTCAAGTAAACAGAAGCGATGCTTACCTTTGTGTCCTCATCATCAATGCCCGTGAGTCAAAAATACTGTTCTAACCCCCAAAATAGAGTTGTCCACTTCTTGGGCGTCTCTTGCCCCTTTGAACTCCTTCGGCTTTGGTACATCGATCCTGGGCTTAGCTACCGTGGCTTCACCCACCATGCCAGTCAACACGGCATTCTTGTAGAGGGACAACTCGACATTGAGCTTTTTTTATCTCCCCCAACAATTCCCCATTCATTTCCTCCATTGCAATTTGAAGGGGAAACGTTTTGTTGGTTCAGTTTCTCGTACGTCAAGTTGATAAGACCTTGAACCTCTTCCATGACTTCATCTTTGAGGGGATCGACCTTGGTTTCTATCTCTTTGAGGCGATCGTTGACAACGTCCAGGGACTCCACCGTATCCTTCGTGCTGGTCTCGAGTCGTTCGACTTTATCATCGAGTGTTGTTAACCGATCCTTTGAAGCAGTTCACTTCCCGTTGCCAGCCTAGGTCTCTGTGACATTTGTTACTGCATTGGTTTCTCCTTTCTTGACCATCTCGAACAACTTCCTTTGTTCTGATACCACTTGTCACGTCCCTAGATTCACTCAAACCGGAACGTGCGGCCTTAGGCGACTTTGGGATGGTGTGGCGTCTAAGTAAGCCTAACCGATTCAAGCAGGAGTGCTTAAATTCGCACAGAAACGAAATAATAAAGCAAGGGAAACGGCAAGAAAAGATAATGTGAGAAATCTGTGCGAATGCTTGTCTTATTATTCAAAAGCTTAAGCCTAAGAAACACAAAGCTAAAATCTCAAGAAAACTGATGAAGTACCTAATGAGGTGGGGGTAAGCCTCTATTTATAACCCTTACATCCAATAGTAAAGTTTGACTCGAACTAGGACTTCCTATTAGAGTCCTTCAAGGAGTATGACTTATTAACCCCAAGCGAAGGACCAATTCGGTTGGATGTTGGGCCTAAGAGGGTGTGGAGGGCTTGCTTCGGTCACCTTGTGTGCACCGGGCTCGGCTTGCTCGGCCACCTGGTGTGCGTGGGGCTTAGCTTGCTTGGTCACCTTGTGTGTGCTGAGCTCGACTTGCTCTGCCACCTGGTTTGCGCTGGGCTCGACTTGCTTTGCCACCTGGTGTGCGCTGGGCTCGGTCTGCTCGGTCACCTAGTGTGCGCGTGGCTCGACCTATTTGCCACGTTGTGTGCGCGGTTCTTGGACCCTAGGGTGCGGTCCATGACAATATACTTTGATTAAAAATAAAAATAATATTTTATCAATGATAGGTAGTTATCGCAAAAAAATAATTTATTATAATCTTATAAATCGATACTTTATACTTTTGATTTTACGTACTCCTCTACCTGAGTTAGTGCTATTGAGTTAAGTATCATCAAAATTCAATAATTTTTTTTTAAAAAAATATGTTAAAATGTTTAAGTAACTTATATAAATATTTGTATTTAAGAAACTGATATTTTGATGAGCAAAAAATTGTATGTTTAAGAAAATAAACTAACAAATGATCTGGCGCTAAGGTGGTTCAAAACAATGCCACTAAACAAATGTGTATTGTATATTTTTTGAAACAGTGATGTGTTGTACTCTTCTTCCAATAATTAGATGTATAATTTTTTTAGAGGCTAACATCATTGTTTCATAGTTGTATGACTCATTCGCTAATAATGATACTATTCATTTTATAAAAAACACCATATGTGGAGTGATAATTTTTTTACTAAAATAAATATAGGTATAAAAATACCATTAAAATAATATATATACTGTTAAATAAAAAAATTAATAGTTTAATAATTCTAATCTGAATTAATATTCTATTACCAAAAAACTATGACGCTAAACTCAATCAACTAATTAAATATTAATATAGACAGATTACAAATAATATGAAATTACAATACAAATAATAAACAAATTCTAATTTATAGATTTGAATTTGAATTTTACAAAAAAAGTATTTTAATACAAATTCTAATGGAGCTATTTGGCACATTGGCAGTATGAGTGTTACTGTTCAATCCTACGTTGCGGCGTTGCGCGTCATTGTTCAGGTTTTTAGGCACGTATTTGTATTCATTATATTATTGTATGGTGTTACACGTGAGCGTTGAGGGAGGGATTTGCATGATGCTCGTATCAGACGTTGCCAGCTTGGATGGTGAATTCGTGCATCACAGCTCTGATTCAACGTGGGTCTTAGACGTACATCTAGTTAGTCACGGGCAGATAAGGAACTTGATTAATCCTTTTCTTGAAAGCATCTTCCAAAAGTAGGAGAAATTTGAATTGTGTTATTTTACGTTAGAAATATGAATGCAACATGGTATCAACATGAATTTGTCTACTTTAATGAAATTTTCATAAACCATGAGGAAATGAAGATAAAATCCAATGAATCAAACTCTCCACCCTTTGTTACATAATCTCACCCCGAGTGGAAAATTGCAGGATTGGATTCCATTCATGTCTCTCTGTATTTTTATATAGTATTTAACTTTGTAATTCTAACAATTTACTACATAGGAGAGGGAAATGAATAGGGGCTTCATTATCATCCGTTAGAAGTGAGACACAGCTGTGCTTTACCTTTACCCAGAAATTAAAACCTATCTTTAACCAAACTTTTCTTCTTGGTTTCTTTCGGCAGCTGACTGCTTGATATAATTGAAGGCCTAAATTTGTCCTCATCCTGTATTATTTAACTTAATGAAATTTGTCCTCATATTAAAACTAATAATGGGTTAATTATTCATGGTATGTAGACTAGGGGAGCTGGTATTTTTATATAGTGTTCTGCTCAAAAATCACAAATCTGTTTTTTTTCTTCGATAAATAATATTCTGTCTAGCTGTCATTGTAAAAAAAAATACACAAATATATTTATTTTAATTTTAAAACATAAAAGTTAAATTCTCAATTATAAAATTTTAAATCATAAATTTTAATTATAAACCATACAATCTAAACCCTAAATTAAATTAACTTGTATAATAAATATTTTCTCTGTCAATATATCGGACGATAGTCCATAAATAATTGTATTGATTTTAATTTCTTGACTTTCATTTACTTGGATTACTAGTATATTAATGCATGTGATACCATCACAACTTTTTATTACGTTAATATATAAATAAATAAGAAGAAATAGTCGATAAATGCCGAAATTAATATTTTTTGTTGTCTTATTAGTTAAACGATATTGCAATATACTTGGCAATAGATGCGTAAGAAAATGCGCAACTTAGACAACATTGCAAGTTTGTGAGGATGATCATTCTGCTAAATAACATGTAAGCATTTAAGTCAACGCCACGTTTATGTATTATCGTTGAAGAAGTCATAATTTTTTTTTATGTTTTTCAACATTTTTAATATGATTTTATGATAATATTCTAATAACTTTTAACGACTAAAAAATTATGTACATTTTACAATAAAATTGATCAAATTCAGATTTTTTATAAATATATTTTTTTCAATGGAATGATTACTTAAGTTCATTTTTTTTAAAATATGATATATGTTTTTTTGGTAATTCAAAAATTATATATATATATATATATATTGATAATAGCCACCGAATTTTTATTAAAATCACAGAAGATATCACAACTACAACGCATCAGGAAAGAGAATAATGGGACTAATCCACTAAAATCTCTTACAATTCAAAAACAAAGAAAGTTGAATAGAGATAAGCATTCCATTAAAATCCAAAAGCTTTTTTTGAATCTCTTTATCTCTATCTAATCGAGACGTATAACGGGTGAAAAAAGAGTGGTGAACGACTGATTACATTGACAAACAACTATCAACCGAGTGTAAATCTAACTTTCTATGACCATCGACAAAATTATAACAAAAAACTAGTGCCGTTAAAATTTCTGTGCGAGCAACAAACGACCGCTAGGGTTTGCTGAAATCATGCCACAATGACAGATGGAACGAACCACAAAACAAATAAAATGTGTCACAAGGACAGAGGAAACGCGTGCCACAAAGGTAAAGATTCTTATTAAAATATAAAAAATAGAAAACAAAAAAAAATAAATCCGGTAGTTGACAACTAATACTAAAATTAGTTGACCACGAATCAAAAGAAAAAAGTTGCAATCGACGGTTAGAAGATGATGAGCAGCGACAGAAAATTAGAGAATTAGAATTTATGTTAAACAGTTTAATTCAAAAAATCATATATTTAAATTTGTTAGTCATGTAAGTATAAAATACTTATTATATTGTTTTCATATTTATGCCATGTTATTATTTTGTGTTGAAAATTTATGCCATGTCATTATTTTGTGTTGAAAATTTAGGAGTGAGAGGCAATGCGACATGCATATATATTATGCAACTCCCCCCATTAAACACATCACCACCAATGCTGGTGAGGGCATTTGCTTCTGTGTTTTGCTACATGATCTCACTGATGACACTGATATCACATTTTATGTAAATTATTTTATTCTTCACGCCACATTATATTCGTTTCTTAATATTATTTAAACTATAATTATACAGTGATTTATAATTATAATTGATTATAAAATATGGATGCGTAATTTATCTTTTTAAATTGGATATAGTGATTATAAGTTAATACATATTTATTAACTTCAAACTTGTAATAATACGAGCGCACAATGCAGGCATATTGTTCGAATCTGAATCATCTAAGAATAATAATATTATCTCTTTTACTGGCCTCTCGATGGTTTTATGTTTTATTTAAATAATCTTTAGATAATAAAGAATGGTAATGCACGTTATATTTTAAATATTTATTGCGCCGTACCCTGCTAAAATACGATTCATGCATCATTAATTAAGACTCGCATCTCAGACCATTGTTGATGGTCCAAAATCCTGTGTATATTATATGTGATTGGTTACCCAGATCTTAATAGACAATTCAATCTACAAATTTAAAAAAGAAAGAAAAAAAAATAAACATGAGACCCCGTGTAGGAAAAAACAATAAAAAATTGTAAAAGAATCAGAAATATTAAAATCTAATAATTTAACCAAAGTCATACATTATCCAACATTGAATATTATGATTTTTGTTTCATAGCTCTCATGATCATCCGCCCCTCCTTATATAGATCTGTTTTATAATTTTCTTTTAGGGTGTTAGATTTTATCTCGATTTATGAAACTTTGAATCTTATATCTTAACAAAGCTAGAGACAGACGTTTATAACTCTAATTTCAAACCAAATACATTTTTTTTATTTATTGGATCGAACCAATGACTCCATATAATAAGGCTGATGAAACAAAAGACAAAGTGACTGACAAGCAAACAAAACATAATATCAGAAACGGTGGAGCATATCCCTTTAATAGTCTTTGCCTCCTCATATATTTTAGTAAGATTTTGGATTTATACAATTAAAAAAACACCACTACTATTTCTAGCTAATTAATGCTTTTTATTAGGCAATTTATTTTTAAAATCAATTAGTAACACTGTTAAAATTCTTGTGATAAAATATGAAAAATTTAACTTAAAAGTCATGTAACAAAAATATGACGCATTGAACTTAATTTTAGTAGTAAAATTTTGACGGTGTTAACAATCGAACTTAAATTTTTTAATCTTCAAAGTAGATGACTAAATTCTGAATATACAGAATTCGAGTAACATATTTTAATCTTTTTAATAACAAGAGAAAGCAAATTATTTTATATTTTATTTGTCAAGATTCCATGCCATCCTCTTGGGCAAAGACTCAGCCCCCACTACCACTTTTACATACAGGAATTAATTATCATATCAAAAGTTTTTGGGTTTTATGTTTGAGATTTTCTTTTGTAATTGTTATCTTCTTATACAACAACAACAATAATAAATGTCCTTCACAAGCAAAAACCCGAAGAAATAAAAGCAATAAGGTTGGATAATGAATATATTAACCAAAGCCAATAATCGTAAAGTTTCAAGGTCCATTTGCTACTTTGCTAGATTGACCTCTTTTAAAGATATTATATCCCTGCAAGTAACTTTTTTTTTTATATTAAGCAGTACATCGTTGAAAATATCCCTAAATAAATGAGTTTTAATTTCAAAATTACACGAGTTTTAATTTCAAAATTACACGTAGAACTAAAATTACAATATATATATATATATATATTGAATAGAAATTACAATATATTTGAATAACTACAATAAGAATCAATCTAGACTATAAATATACAAGCTTAAATGAAAATAAACTTTGAATAATGTCACATACGAAGAAAATCAAACTTACATATACATTCATTTTGTTTAATGATCACATGAGTAAATTACACAATTAGTGATTGAACTTTAGACTTTTCATTTTGATCATTGAATTATAAATTGTTTTCAATTTTGTCATTAAACCTTTTGAATTGTTTTTTTTTTGTCAATAAACTATTAAATCATTAATGATGTAATGATATGGTCATTGTTTCTCCTTATTTCTTTGTAGAAAATTGCCTGGTAAATTGTCGTCCTTCACCTGTCATCATTTATGTCTAGATCGATAACAAACTGTTTATACTTCACTCATCTTTTTTCTTATCGGATCAATTTTCACAAAACCTACTAATAAAATTTGTCATACGACGACTATTTGAGGAGGGTATTTTATTTGTCTTATAGAAAATAGTAATTCTCACATTTTAAATTTTTGAACAAACACTATAAAACCATAAAATCCAAGAAAGCTTCAAACCTCAAAAAAATAATAGGATTTTTTGTTTAATTTTGTATCTTTTAAAGAGGTTTTGAATAAATACAAATAGATGAAATGGTAGAGGACGACGAGAATAATTTGTTCATGTTTTGGGTGGCCGCAAAAAACACCGGTGAATGATAATTTTTGATGCGATAGAAAATAAATAAATAAAATCTTAATTTGTTATTAAAAATAATAATTCACCTAAAAATAATAATGAGATGAAAAAATAATAATGCTTCAGTACAAAATGATATAAATTACTTTATTCAAATACTCAAAATTACATACAAATGAAACATAATATTGAAACCTAAATTTATGTTTCTGAATCTGGTAATTGAGGAGAACACTGTAGCAGAGCATGCCAATCGCCAATAACACTCGACTTCAATTAATATATACCGACTCAATGAAAGTGTCAAAAATCATGTTGTCAGTGCCTTTGATGTGGGCCTAAGCCCAAAATCCCACATCTCGAGCTCCCCACGCATGATGATGAACGCCACTTTGCAACGTAGATTTTTTGAAATTATTTCCGTTGAGGCCACAATTAGTATCATTCTTTTTTTATTAAATATAAAGAAATTTGATTTTAGTAAAAAATATAATATTTTATCTTATTAGATCAATTGATTATGGTAATATATAATTTTATGATTAATAATTGAGAAAGTAATAACCTTACAGATGGTATGACAAAGCTAATAGAAAAGGGTGAATTTGAGTGTTGAATTTTTCATAGTTCATCAAACTCGTTAATTCTTCTACAGGATGACTGTATAATTTGAGAGCAAGTCTTTGCTCCATTACTTTTCTCTTTATTAAAAAAAATGACATAAACTAAAATAATTTATCAAATAAAATCTAAAAAGGTAAATTAATATAAAAATCAAAATTAATTGAACCAAATTATCATTGATAGTTAAAAATTTTAAAGAATATAAGACGAACTGAAAGCACCCTTAAATTAATGGATTTGATATGCATCAAAATGAAGAGAATATTATGAAGATTGATAATGATGATATCATGAAGATAATTGTGACAAATTGCATACTGTTTCGTTTGGCTATAAAATCTCTTCAAAGTATCAATAGTTTGTGTGCAGAATGATTGAATAATTCAAATCTATCTACTCAAGAGATCGTTTGTTTTGGACTTACTGGAAACATTCTTGAGTGTGCCCAATATTCTCAAGGGTTGAGTGTAATCTTCTTTAGTGATATTTATAGATTTTTTAAAGAAAAAAAAAAACAAAAGCATTACTTTTTTTGTTGCCCTCCGATTTTTCAGGATTTCACCCTAATTAATTCGAACCGACCTGCGTCGCACACTTGGCTTTGGTGGGTGGGTCTCTCAGTAGGAATTTTCTGCATACACAACGCCTCGAACTCGATACCTGCTTAAGCGGAACCAAGTTACTTACCACTTGTACTAAACCTATTGGTTAAACAAAAGCATTTTGTTGGTGGTGAGCAGTTGAATAAAACTATATATGAAAAGTTTATATTTGTGTATTTGACAGGAAAAAAGAAAAAGGAAATAGTTTGGTCCTTATGCTTGTTATAGTCAAAATATTAGGAGATTGGTAAAGGGGCAAATATCCCATAGAATATATACTAAAGAGCTCATAGATAACGGAAAGTTGAGAAGGAAAAAAAAACATAGTTACTTTGGGCAGAACTCAATGAATCAAATACTATATGCCAAGCTCAAAAGAAAACAAAATACTATATGCCTGATTATTATTAAATAAATAAATAAATGAATTTGAGCATTTTGGTTGATCGGTAATATGCCAGAGTCTGAGATACGTACCTTACCTGCACTCGCTTAAAGAACCAGAACTTCAAATCATTCTTTTCTAGGAACTAAAATTTACCTACTTGCCCTCATTCAAACAGAAAGTGATAGTAATATAGTTTGGGACATGGTCCATGGACCCTGTTAAGCTATGCTAGTATGATACTGTAATACGTAATGAAAGGGTGAGTATGAGTTACATTATATTTAAAGTGCGGTTAAAAACGGCAAGTTTTAAAATTTGTAAAAATTCATTTAAAGTATACTTTTTAAAAACATTTTAAGTTGGTTTTCTATTAATTTTTGACAAGTTTCGAAACTTAAAAAAATAAATTTTGAAGCTTTGTCCAATAACTTAAAATGTTATAAAAAATCATATTTCGAAACTTGTCAAAAATCACGAAACACCTAACTTAAAATGTTATAAAAAAAATCTAACATTTTTAAGTTTTGGGTGGGCCTCTCACAAATTTCAAAATTTATCGTTTTTAATCGTACCCTTATATATTGTACTTTAGACTCCCTCGTAATGAAAACAACGAAAAATTATATATAAATTGCATAAATATAATAATGTTGACGTATCATATTATTACTTAAATTTCTAATAGAGTCAGTATCACAAATTAACTCGATGATAATTTAGTTGAAAAAATGATTGCGAAAATATATGTTTTTAGTTTTTTTGGTATTTTATATAATCTTTAAAAATCACTATTTAATGATCTAGTATGATATATTCGAATATAAACTTTTTATCACTTTACCTATGATCATTTGTTAAATATTTTCTTTATAAATATATTTTTTTATATGAAATATTTTATTTCACTATCAAATCACAGTCCGCGGACATGACAAAACTTAATATATATATATATTTAATATTTATTCATTTAGTAATCTTATTATATTTATATTTTACACAGTTAACCAAATTGTAAAAATATATGTATCCTCACATTCAATTGGTGCACATTTAATAGGCTGAGGGACTAAATTGTAAGAGGCATAAATAAAAAGGAGACCAATTTGTAAAAATATACTTGTCATATGTGGCAGTCCAATTGAATTCAATATAAACAATGCAAAAGGCTGAGGGAGTAAATGGTAAGAGATAAATTTCAGTGGATCAAATTGTAAAAAAAAAATAATGTCCCCGTGTGTCGGCCCAATTTCATCCAAGATTTCAATTGAAAACAATTCCTAGGGAGACTAAACAGGGCAATAGGCTGAGGGATTAAATTGTAAAAAAAAAATAGATCTCCCGTGGCAGACGACCATTTTCTTCCAGTCCTATCAATTGGTTACCGTTCTTAGGGAGACCGCTTTCAAACTATAGTATAGGTTCTAAACTTACGTACATCTAAATCTCATGTCGAGACCTATTAATTGATTTCCATAAAAAATCTATTAATTAATTAAGTGGTTAAATATTTTATACTTTTATGTGAGTTTAAAATTTTAATGTTTGTTATGATCACGAATTCAAAGAATTATTTAATGAAAAAGAGAACATTTTTCTTTTTAAAAATTTTGAATTTAAATAATTTTATTTATAAAATATACACAAATTCAATAATTGTCAAAATAAACAAATGCTATTATAAAATTGAAGTAAAAATGCTAAAAAAATTCTATGGCGGTCGACAAAAGGCAATGAGTATTCTTTTTCTATTTTGGGTCCATAAGGCAAAGTTTTTGTTTAAATGATGATTTTTACATAAGTTTAATCCGGTTTTTTGATATTGATTTTTCGGATGAACTTAAAGAATTATTTAATGAAAATCCGGATATTTTTTCGGATTTAAAATCGGATAATCCGATTATCGAAAATATATTTTAATTTAATTAAAAAATTTATACAAATTTATTAATGGTCAAAAATACTAAATATAAAAAATCATTTATGAAAAGTTCAATTTTTTTAATTTTGATAAAAAGCATCAAATGTTAAAAATAACAAAATTAATATTCTTTAAAATTTTGATTTTTGGGTCCATAAGACAATGAGTTTTATGGAAAATTTAAAAATGAATATCCGTGAAAATAAATCGATCGAATATCCAATTTTTAGATTGAATCAACGGATAATCGGATCGGATATTTTTGAACACTCCTAATAGAAGTATATAATCATGTAGAATATGCGCCCACACACACAACATTCTCATCCCATGGCATGAGATAGACAAGTCCACTTGGCCAATTATTAAACAAGTAGAGGCTCAATTCCCTAAAGAATCATAACCCCAATTCCACATGCACCCATCATTCCCCCTTCCACTTTATTCTTTCTGCTTATATACCTAACAAAAGTGTATTAATCTACTTAATTGCTGTTTACAGATGTTTGTTAAATATTGGAAATTCATCAGCTGTTTAATCTGTACCCACAGATACACCTTAAATATTCTTACAAGTTACTAAAATCCAAAATTTTGACAAAGCTCCACATTAAATCACATCACAAGCGCATTTAACCTAATTTTAGTTTGTTTATGTTTCACAAGTCATTCTTATCTTCATTGAAATTAGTTTGTAATGATGGAAATGATTTTCAGGGGGAAGCTTGTTGGGAACTAGGGTCATGACCCCAAAATTTTAAGAAATTATATTTTAATCCTTATTTAAAAAAAAAAAATTAATTTGGTCTCTTTAAAATATTTAAAAATTTATATTAAAATTTAAAAAATAATTAAAATTTCTTTTAGAATTTTAAATTTTTTATTAAATTTGTCTAAATTATTAAAAATTTTAGTTAGACTCACAAAATATTTGAAAATTTAATTTAAATTTATATTTTTTAAAAAAAATAGTTGGCCCAAATTCTGCCACGGAGGATTTTTATTTTTATTTTTTAATATTTTATTAAAAATTAAGTTTAGTAATAGTAAATGATAATGTTATTAAATATTTCAAAATGATTTTACTATAAATTTGATTAAGATTTGACTTTCGGGGAAATCTTTAATGATTATTAATGTAGAGTTGGAAGATTATGATAAGATAAACAAACATAGTTTTCAGGGTTTGGAGAATATAAATTCTTTTGAAGATAAAAAGCATGCACATCATGATGACATATTGTCAGATTAGTAGTAGGCTGTTGCTAAAGCAAAACATAGACGGCGTAAAAAAACCAAGCTAAAAAGGAAACGCAGTGAGTACAAATTTTAAATGACGACTCTCTCAGCTTCTGATACGTATAAAAATGGAGTCTTTTTAGTTTTGTGGATTTTTACTTTATTTTTCCTTTATATTATACAGAGAAAGAGAGACTTTGGTCTTTGGTAGTAGATTATTAAAGTGTTGTTTCTTTCAAAAGATGTGTTTGTGGAGTCTGAGAAAAAGAATGAAGGACTCCGTTTAAGAACCCAAGAAAGGAAAGAGCCGGGCATACGAGAGCTAAAGTTTTCATTTTTCGTTCTGGGTTTGGCTTAAAACTTAAGACTCATAGTCCAAAACCAGAGGAAGTGTTCTTCATTTACCACCATTACTATCATTGAGTCATAAATATAAAATGGGTCCTTTTTTTCCTTTCTTCTTCTTCTTCTTCTTCTTCGTTATATCTTCTGCTACCGTTTCTTTGTCTTATGAGCCTCGTAACCATGAAGGTAAAGGAAAACACTACAAACTTCTGAAGTTCATTGGCTTTTGTTGAGGATTTCTTGTTTTTTTAACGTTTTGTTTCATGGTGGAATACAGTGGAAGCATTGATAAGTATAAGGAGAGAACTGAATGATCCGCATGGGGTGTTGAGCAACTGGGATGAAGACTCTGTTGATCCTTGCAGCTGGGCTTTGATCACTTGCTCTTCTGAAAACCTTGTTACGGCCCTGTCAGTTCCTATTTTTTTGTGTTTTGTGTGTTCACTGTTTTCAAATGCATGTTTGTTTTGAAAATATTGTATATTTAGGTTGTAATAAATTATAATGTTAGTATTTGTTTCTTTCAGGGGAGCTCCAAGCCAGTCTTTATCAGGAACTTTGTCTGGGGCGATAGGAAATCTCACCAATCTTCGCCAAGTGTAAGAAGACCAATTTCTTGTATTTCTTTTGTTTTTTGTTTCATTTAAAAAGCCTTTCTAGTTCCTTCCAAACAAAGTTTTAGTTTCTTTTCAATCTTTTATATTTCTAATTTTGTATATTTTTGATGTTTTGTTTTATTTTTGAAATTGCTGGTTGAATTTCAAGGTTGTTGCAAAACAATAACTTATCTGGTGAAATCCCACCCGAGCTGGGGACTCTTCTAAAACTGCAGACTTTGGATCTTTCTAACAATCGGTTTTCCGGTCCTATTCCAGGGTCATTTGGACAGTTAAACAGTTTGCAATACATGTAAGTATTTCACGGAGTAGTTCTTTGTTTCATGTTTGGATGTTGAGAAAAGTAAAGATGAAAAGAAAAAGGTGGTTGCTTTAGGGAGGGGGTGTTATATTATAGTAACAAAGTGCATAGAAATTGTTCTGTTTGTGATATCTTTGTCTTGTAACAGTGTTTATGACATCTGAGATACTGTGTTTGTCTTGTAATGAGAGTAGGAGGCTGAACAACAATAGTTTGTCTGGGCCATTTCCTGCATCTTTGGCAAAAACCCCTCAACTTGATTTCTTGTGAGTGTGAATTCCTTTCTTTTCCCCATCTCTTTCTCTAGCTATGCTCTTTTATATCCTTGTACAGTGTCAATTTTAAAAATCTGTTTTTTGGTGTTTCAGGGACCTGTCTTTTAACAATCTCACTGGACCTGTACCCCAGTTCCCTACCAGAACTTTCAAGTATAATCTCTTCACTACAACTATTTCTTATCATTTTTAATTATTTACTTCTGAATTTGCCAATTTTTATAAATCTGTGTAGTATTGTGGGAAATCCATTGATTTGTGGAAGCAGCTCCACTGAAGTTTGCTCTGGATCAGCCAATGCTGTCCCCCTTTCATTTTCCCTTGGCTCTTCAAATGGTAACTCTTTTTTCCCACTCTTTGTTAATGGTATATGTAATTATGTATATAAATATATATATATATTACTTTTTTGTCGTATGTAGTAGGGGAACAAAAGTCCAAGAAGTTAGCAATTGCTCTGGGAATCAGCCTCAGCTTTGCCTCGCTCATACTCCTAGCATTTGCACTAATTTGGCACAGAAAGAAACGCAGAAAGCTTACAGTTCTAAATATTAGTGGTAGGTGACAACAACATAGTGATGTTAAAAGTTTGTCTTTTTGCATTTATTCAATGTGATTTAATGTTGTCACACTTTTGTTTCAGACAAACAAGAAGAGGGACTCGCAAAACTAGGTAACCTCAGAAATTTCACTTTCAGGGAACTCCGGCTTGCTACAAACAACTTCAGCTCCAAGAACTTACTAGGCTCCGGAGGTTTCGGCAACGTCTACAAAGGGAAGTTAGGAGACAGTACTCTTGTGGCGGTGAAGCGGCTGAAAGACATGACAGGAAGTTTTGGGGAGTCACAATTCAGGACAGAGTTGGAGATGATCAGCTTGGCGGTTCACCGTAATTTGCTTCGTTTAATTGGATATTGTGCTACCTCTAATGAGAGACTTCTTGTCTATCCTTACATGTCTAATGGAAGTGTTGCATCCAGGCTTAGAGGTTTGCACAAAGACCTAAACCATTTTATGCAGATGGTTTTTTTAGTGTAATTTAGTACATCTCTTATGTAAATGAAATGGAGTTTGGCAGGAAAACCAGCACTAGACTGGAATACAAGGAAGAGGATTGCGATTGGAGCAGCCAGGGCTCTTCTGTATCTACATGAGCAATGTGACCCAAAGATAATCCACAGAGATGTGAAGGCTGCTAATATCCTTCTGGATGATTACTGTGAAGCTGTTGTCGGGGACTTTGGCCTTGCAAAGCTCCTTGATCATGCTGATTCCCATGTGACCACTGCTGTCCGTGGCACTGTTGGGCATATTGCACCAGAGTACCTCTCAACTGGTCAGTCTTCGGAGAAAACTGATGTGTTTGGATTCGGCATTCTCTTGATAGAGCTCATTACTGGAATGAGAGCTCTGGAGTTTGGAAAAACAGTTAGTCAGAAAGGAGCAATGCTTGAGTGGGTTAGTTTCCTCACCAACTATATAACAAGCTAAACTATTGCCTTTTCACACACGCACACGCACATGTATGAATGTATGTATGTATGTATGTGAAATGAAGAAAGCTGATGAGAAACATTTGCAATTTGTTGTGACAGGTGAAGAAAATTCAGCAAGAAAAGAAAGAGGAAGCATTAGTGGATAGAGAGCTATGGAGCAACTATGACAGGATTGAAGTAGGAGAGATGCTCCAAGTGGCTTTACTATGCACTCAATACCTTCCTGCTCACCGGCCCAAAATGTCCGAAGTTGTCCGGATGCTCGAAGGCGATGGACTTGCTGAGAAATGGGCAGCATCACATAATCATAGTAATCCCACCACGGACTTGATTAGCAAAAGCATGCCACAACCGTTACCATCGGATCGAAACATGATGGAAAAAGTTATGATCAATCGAGCAGCATGTTGGGCACAGGAATGGATGAGGATGAAGATGATGAATATTCTTTGGACTATTATGCCATGGAACTCTCTGGTCCAAGATAAAGATGAGAAGAAGAAAAAAAAGTCAGGTTTATATGGGGTTGGAATAGATTTCAGTTTTACTGCTTTATGCTTTTAGTTTGGTGTTTTGATGCATCTGTCTGCCAAATGGGAAAGTTGCAATGAGCAGAACAGGAGTTGTATAGTGTGTTTAGAACATCAGATGCTATGCACTCTGGTCCCAGGTGTGAGACAGTGACTCAAAACATGATGGTTTTGACTTTCATCTGTTAAAAATGGCATTATTATATTTGCAAGGTCTTTGAGGTGTTCCACAAAAAGTCTCTTGACTTTTTTAAAAGTTAAATTTTATAAATTTTAACTATAATTATATTAAATATTTTAAATAATTAAATTGTATATAACATATATTTAAAATCTACTTAATTAGAAGTTTTTAGAATATATTTTTCATATTTTTATCAATAATAAATTTTAAATAACTATAAGTCAAAAATAAAAAAAAAATTGATCAAAAAAAATAATTAAGAAATATTATTTGTGGGACAGAGAGTAAATGTCAAGCTTAACTTTTTAATATAACAATGAAGACATGCATATGAAATGAAGCACGATTGTTTATATTAATAAACATATACTTATCAGATTTCAGTTTTATATACTTTTTCAAATTTCAAAAAATCACGTTAATAATTAATAATTTGACAATTTTAAGTGTTTCCATCATTATCAAACATACATTTAATATAAAAATAAAAAAAATTAAATATTTGGTACTAACAATGTTTTAAAAATAATTCGAATTACCTTTTAACAAAAAATTAAAAATATATATAAACATTTATTATGATAAATCATCATATATATTTTTTAAAACCATTTAAATATTTAATTAATGATATGTTATCATTTAATTTATTAAAGATATATAAAAATATACACTTTCAAATATTTATCTAAATTTTTTTTAACGTTATCAAAATTAATTAGACTTTTACTTATAATTTAATGATTGTGAATATACTCCAATTAATATATATATATATATATAATTATATAAAAAAAATGTTCTACATATTTTCCAAATATTAACGGGGATGCCCTAAATTTTAAATATTAATTTTAAATTATAATAATAGATTTAATTACAGTAGATGATATCCTGTCGAGCTTACGATAATGTAACATCTCGACTTGTGTTTCACCACACCAGTTTCTACGTTGGATGTCGATTTTTAATATTTTTTTTTTTGTAAATTTAAAAGGCGGAAATATTTTAATCAAATTTTCTATTTTTTGGTTTAGGAATTTAGACGAAAATATTGAACTATTAATTAAACCAAATAAGTGCAAACCAGAAAAGGCGTCTTTGGAGTTGGAACTTGGAATGCTCCTTGTATTCAATTTTCCCGTATTTTTCTTTTCACGACTGAAATTTAACAGGAAAAACAAAAATCTGCTATTTTCCATTTTCCAATCTTGTCGTAAGCTCAGTTGAATTCCTTTCCTTTACTTTCATGGCTTCCTTTCGCAGGCTTCTTCCTCTTTGCTCTTCTCTCAGCGTATGTTCCTCTATCTTTCTCTGTCTATTTGTTTTTTGATTTATAAAACTAACAGCAATAATGATCTCACTTTTCATGTATCTTTCTTGCAGAGAATGATATTTTCTTCTTCTGGATTTCATATAGGTCCCCCTCTCTTTTAGTTTGTGTTTACGGTTTGATTTTTTTTAAAAAAATCTGTAAAATTTGAATTTTCAAGTTTTATATATTTTTGTTTTTGTAAATGTTTCAAATATGCACATTCCGATTCTCTTATTACCTGGTATTGAGTTGTTGAATTATTTGAGATTTATATTACTGTTCTTAAAAAAAAGGATTTGGCGCAAATGTTCGTGGGTACAAGCAAACAGTATCCAAGTTTGAGGAACGAATAAAGCGAGCAGAAGCAGACTCTTCGGAGGTTAAAGATGACATTGACAAGATACGGAGGGAGTTTGATGCTGCCAAACAGAGTTTCCTTGAGATTCCAGAAGCACTAAAGGCTATGCCCAAGATGAATCCTGAAGGTTAAATTATGTTTTGTTCCCTTATGTTTAATTTGAATCTATTTTAGCAGATTTGCGAATACTGTATATAAGCCTTTAGTATTCAAAATGTTCTTCTTTTTGGTGTTGATGTAGGTATTATGTGAATAGGGGTATTAGATTGGATCTTATTCAAGTATACGGATTTGATTATGATTTTACATTGGTACATTACTCTGCCAACTTGCAAAGTTTGATATATGATCTTGCAAAGGAGCATATGGTGAATGAGGTTAGCATTTATGTGATATTTAATAATGCAGTTATGTAATTGATGTTTTTGCGTTGTGGCTTGTTGTTGATGTTGATAAATTGTTATCTGCCGGATTCTTGCAGTTTAGATATCCAGAGGTTTGTATGAGTTTTAAATATGATTCATCCTTCCCCATTAGAGGATTGTATTATGATAGGCAGCATGGATGTCTCTTGAAGTTGGATTTTTTTGGTTCCATAGAGTCAGAGGGATGCTTCTATGGTCGTCGTCAGGTACTATTAATTATTTCTATACCTTGATGATTAGTATGAGTTATTTATTACCGAGATAAAGTAGTGGTGTATGATTGGCAATAAAGGGGGAGAGAGAGGAAAATATTAGAGAAAAGCTTCCATTATTAACATGGATGGTTTTGACACCTGGTAAGATGTGAATTTAAAGTTTCTTAAAACTCGAAACAACACTTGTCATTTTTATTAATGACCAAGAGCAATAGCTTGAGGCTTCTTATCAGTTTCTATGATGTACATTTGTTGGGAAATTCTTACATATCTATATCAAATATCCTGCTTCTCATTTTGCAACTTATAATGCAGCTTAGTGAGAAGGAAATAGAGGAGATATATGGCACACGACATATTGGTCGTGACCAGGCACGCAATCTTGTGGGCTTGATGGACTTTTCTGCTTTAGTGAGGTTGGTTTTAGTATTTGCATTGTTTGTATGTATAACAATGTTGTACAGGTATGTCTAACTAATAAAAGATGCAGGCTTTCAAAATTGTCAGTTGCATCTAATGAGTGTTTGTCAGAGCATTATTGTCAGATGGTGATGTTAGGGCTGGAATCCTGATGAAATAGTATAACTAGTTCTCTTTTCAATACATCTAATAAATGTAAAATTTCCTCTGTCAATTTGCAAATCCCGCTTGTAGTCTTGTAGACACTGATATGGATAGTACATATTTAGACTTGTCAAAATGCATTATCATGATTTATAAGTTTGTTAGCCCATTCTTGGACTATTTGCCTTAATGATAAGTGCATATTTTGTTTTATTTTTAAGTTCCTGATCTTTTTCCTTCCACAATCTTTTAGGCATGTCTCATTGCTGATCTTGTGCAATATTTCGTTGATGCTAAACTAGAATTTGATGCCTGCTATATATATGAAGATGTCAATCATGCAATTCGACATGTTCATCAAAGTGGTTTGATGCATAGAGGAATTCTTTCTGATCCTCATCGATATCTAGTAAAAAATGTAAGTTCTAAGTTCTAACTATTTATGTTTTAGTTATTTTTAAGTTTGAGTGCCTTTTAGTTTCAAAGAAAGACTTTTGTAAAGTTTGGCATGTCTTCTGTGAATTATGTTCTTTCCTTCTTTGAATGCTAATTTTGGTGTATGTTTCAGGGCCAGTTATTATGCTTTCTTAGGATGTTAAAGGAGAACGGGAAGAAAATTTTCTTGCTAACAAACTCACCGTATTACTTTGTGGATGGAGGGATGCAGTTTTTGTTGGAGGTATACATTGCACTAGTAATGATGCCTTCTTATTTCATGGTTTTTATTCATCTTAAATTTTGTATTGCTTTTGGTCCATTTTTGAATCAGTTTGACATCACCCTTTTTGTTGAAATTGTGATTTAGTGCTTATTCTTTCTAAAGGTAGAGAAGATATAGTTAATGTAAATATTCTTTAAATATATTCAATCATATCATTTGTGGAAGTTACTCAGTGGTGAATGATGATTCTGCCCTCATATACATTGGTTTGATGAGCTTCTTCTTCTCATTTCATCATCATCATCTTTATTTCATAGAAACATTCAAACAATTATTCAGCAAATTGTGAGGAGGACCTTTTAAAATACATGATATGTTTAGTCAAAATAAATTGGGTGAATTGCATTAGACATCCCCAAACTATGCCCAGATTCTAAATTGGTCCCCAAGTTCTCAAACTATCAATACCGTTTCAATCTGTCCCTTCTATTTGTCTAGCTGTTTGCTTGAGTATTGAATATTAAATGTTGACATGGAGCATATTCAAAATACATGGATCAAATTTTAAACAACGTGCATATGTTGCATGTTCAGTTTGGATTTGACATGATAAAAACACTGCCATTAAGATTTAATAGGGCTATTTTCTTTTAACACATCAAGTCCAAGTTGTCCATGCAACTTGTCCACGCTATTTGAAATTTGTTCCACGTGTTTTAAATATGCTTTGTCAAATATAAACTAGCATTTAACGCCCACGTTAATGGTTAGATTGACGGAAGGACCCGATTGAAACGATATTGATAGTTGGTTTGAAGTTCGGGAACCAATTTAGAATCTAAGCCATAGTTGGGGATGTTTGGTGCACTTAACTAAAATAACTCGGGGATGATTTGAAATTGTGTAATGTGAATTGTTTTTAATCTTTAATAATGTTTTGGCACTTTCATGTGCTTTGAATTGGTAGAGTTCCGAACTGTCTAATTTCATCTATACATGTTTGCATTGAACAAAATCACTTTGATCTAGTTCTGCACATTTAAGGTATCATTCTTTTCCATTCTTAGTTTCATGCTTAGAATTATTTGTGAGTTTTTGAGCTAAGTTTGACATGTTTTTCAGGATTCGACTAATAACAGAGATTCATGGAGGCAGCTTTTTGATGTTGTAATTGCAAAAGCCAATAAGCCGGGTTTTTATACTTCTGAGCATCCTTTCCGGTTTGTATCTTCAATACTTTTATATTCTCCGCATATTTCTTTAAAATGGCTCATAATGCAGGTGATTTGTTGTTTTTTCTTTTCTGCTACAATGATATGAGAGAGCATAACTGAACTAATTTGGCAACCTCTGCTACAATGATATGAGTTGGTAAAGCACATGTGAAAAAAATAGATTATCATGTGAAAAATTGGTGTGAATTGAAGATTTAGTTTAATTTGATATGTTTATCAAAATAGACTCTCAAAATATTTTTAACCTATCCGACTTAGAATACCCATTGAAAACTAGCTTTTAAAGAAGTAAATAACCAACATAAACTTGGTCACAAACTTGACCTCCTACAATCTCATGGAGAAAATTGATCAAGTGGTTTTAAAATTTAGAGAGCAGAGATTCAAAAAAGAGTTCTGTCCTGAAGATGAAAGTTTCATGAATTGCTTAAAAATAGAAATGTGGAAGCAGGATTGGGAAAGTTCAATTTTCTTTGCTGCATTAGTTTGTTCTTATCTTTTATTTTTAGTTTTATCCCTTCCTTGGTCTTTGTTGTGCACTTGCTATAATAGCAATTGCATGTTTTTCTTATTCATATTTATTGATCAGTCTCCTGGAACTTAAATTGCAGCTGCTATGACACAGAGAAGGATACTCTAGCTTTTACGAAAGTGGATAAATACCTCAAAAATAAAATATATTATCATGGATCCCTGAAATCTTTTCTCCAAATTACTAAATGGAATGGCCCAGAGGTATATCATATTTTATGCTTTGTAGCATTTTATATGATCTTTTGTATTCAATCAGGCATAACTAGATTCTGGTAAACTTTTACACGTGTATTCAATCACGTGTAACTAGATTGTGGTAAGTTCTTGCTGATGGGAGTATTTCCCTGCTCTGGTTTTCTTTATTAGGTGATATACTTTGGTGATCACCTATTTAGTGACTTGAGGGGCCCTTCGAAGGCTGGTTGGCGGACTGCTGCTATCATCCATGAACTAGAAGTATGCATCCTTTCATTCTTGGCTCTAGTCTTTGTGTATTTGTGGTGTTTAACAAGACAAACGCTTCATTTTTTTTGGGTTGTGTTTGATTACAGAATGAAATACGCATACAGAACGAAGATAGATATCGATTTGAACAGGTATATATTTCTGTCTCTGTGATTTTTGGAAGTTTCTATTATCACTCTTTTATGTTATTTGATATTGTGAAATGGGGTTGGCTTATTTAGTTATTTGGCAACTCAAAGGTTGATTGTGTTGAATGAACTACAATGTCAAATACTTACATCTATTGGCCCTTTTTTTAATTATTCTTTTTTGTTTTGTATGAACCGGTAGTTATGCTTTAATAAAATCGTATAATACATGATCCTTTGGGGATACATGAGGATACTCTTCAATCCAGTATAGGTTGTCTTAAATATTCATTCTGAAATGAGCCAGCTCATGGGTTGCTTTGTTTCCACCTTTCCTAGTATGTTGAATTGTGATGCTTTCAAATCTCTGAATTACGTTGATCATTCTATTATTTGCAGAGTTCCATTGCTTTTGACTTCAATGTGTGAACTCAAAAATAGAATTGACTTTATCCTTTAAAAAAATTTCTTCAATGCAGGCAAAATTTCATATACTACAGGAACTTCTTGGGAGATTACATGCAACTGTACCCAGTAGCAAGAGAAGTGAAGCATACAAGTTACTTATGGATGAATTAAACGAAGAGAGGCAGAAAGCACGCAGTATGATGAAGAGAATGTTCAATACATCTTTTGGGGCCACCTTCCTCACTGACAAAGGTCAAGAATCTGCTTTTGCTTATCACATCCATCAATATGCTGATGTATACACTAGTAGACCAGAGAACTTTTTGCTCTACTCACCTGAGACGTGGCTTCATGCACCATGTGATATCAAGATCATGCCTCATCACGTGAAGGTATGTCATTAACCTTCTATAACTATCTACTTAAAATGAACCCAGGATTTTTTTCCCATTATGATTTCTTTTTCTTTTTTCTTTTTCATTTACGAAGATGAAACATGGTATATTTTCTTGTTTTATGTCCTTGCTTCCTGCCATTGTTAATTGTTCTTATGCAGCTAGTTAGAAAGATCACATTCCTTGATAAGAAAAATGAGCTAATTATTCTAAAAATTTAACTTAATAAGAAAAAGGAGCCAGTTATACAAAAAAATGCTCCAATAATTATAAACATTACTCTGCCAAAACTAAAAAATTAATTTAAAATAACACCTAGGGTCCCTTTACAAAACAAGAGGAGGGACTCAGGGTGTAAACGAACATAGTGTTAGATGAATTACTTGTAAAACGTTTGTATATTGTTCTTTTGTTAAATAAATGAGTATGGTGGCAAGAATATGGTGGCAAGCATGCGGAGAGCAATTAGTTGGGGTTTGTTTTTCATAAAGTATAGTATGGCATGAAGATCCAGTTGATAACATTCATATGGTAGAGAAAATGTTTGTTAAACAGGTTGTTTTATAGATCCCATGATCTCATTTCAACTGTCAACATGCTATACACCTATCTGCTTTTATTTTAGTGATTAAATGTTTGTTAAACAGGTTTTTTATCAAATGTTGATAGATATTGGAAAAAAAAAAAAAAGTATCTTTACTTAATCGATCAGAGGCGAGCATGACAAATGTTTATTTGTCTTCTGTTTGCTTCTTGTGAAACGATTTGAACTCTAGAATTTCAATTCTATATTTATGCAGACACCTTGCAAAGTTGTTCTCATACCAACATTTATGTATCTCTTGAAATGTTAATATGGTAGACTTATTGTTTGATCTTCGACGCTGAATTGTTCTTTCTTTCTTTCTTTCTTTCTTTCTTTCAGATCCCATCGAGTTTGTTCAAAAACCAGTAGGTGTTATTCTTCAATGCCGTTGAAGATGGGCGGACCATCCGTTTTGTTCAGCTCCAAATCTGTTATTGATGTTTCTTTCACTAGGGGATGACCTTGGAATAAAAAGCTCATGTTCCATTCACACATCCCTTGCGTGTGATGATCTCGCATCGCGCCAAGAGATGAACTATCTGTCATTTTGAGTCAAATTTAATGGAATTTTGATTTTGTTACATGGTTGATCAGGATTGTTCTTGAGTTATTAACTAAAGTTTGCATTTGAACTTTCTTCATGTTGATTTTGTTCCCTAGCTGAAATTTTTGTTGCAATTACCTTAATAAAAGTGTTGTATTTGAAATAAAATTTGAATTAATTTGGAATAAAGGGGAATGCAAGGTCAGATTCGGATATTGTATCGAAATTTAATTCAGTTGAACACTAAAAGTTTGAATTAAATTTGGAATTCGGGGAAGATAAACAAATTTTTAGATATTGTATCAAAATATAATTCAGTTGAATTTTTTAAAATTCGTTTATTAAATTTGGTTTAAGTTCGTTTAGATAATTAAATGATACGGTTTTATAAAATCAGATGACTTTGTTTTAAATTAAAACATGGTATTTTTATTTTATAAAAATAACTAATAACACAATTTGTTACTGTAGTGAAAATTTAAATTGATTTTCCTGAGCTGGACAAGCCTCGACAAAGCCCAAAGGTTTATGCAGTGTTAGTTAGTCTGGCCCGTTCCATACAATCATTGTTTTAAGTACTTGAGCAAGAGCATAGATTAATTAGGGTGTTCAAAACTTAGCTCGACTTGAAAAATTAAGTTTTTTAATTGATTTAAATTAATTTGAATTGTAATTTTATAAATTTGATTTGAAATTCAGATAAAGTTTGAAATACAAAATGATTTTAATACGTAATATTTGAATCTATTTATTGCATACCTGTCATTCCATACTGTTTTGTATATTCATATCATTGTAGGGCTTTGAAACCAATTGGGAAATGGAAGCAGATTGACATTTGATTGTTGTTGTTGGAAAAGAGTTGTAGGGCATGTTGGTTATCTGATGAATTACTGTCGGTGTCATAACAATTGAGAGAATATTGAGCTCAGATTCTAGTTGCTGCTGCTGTATATTAATGGTACAATAAAAATGTAGGTTGAACTTGTAATCTAGTAGAACCTTGGTAGAATTGTTGAAGCTTAGCATAGAGGACAAGATGTTGGCATTTGTGTTTGATTTTGAATGCAGGATATCGTTTTGCAAGTAAACTTGGAGCATTAAGAGGTTCTTGTTACGACCAATTGGTTCATTGAAATGGAATAGTAACAGCGGTCAATTTACAATTGAAGGAAGTCGTGGTTGGTATTTTTTTCCCAGTTTTTCTAAAGAAATAGTGGGCACGCTTCCTTTGTATAAACAAATATTCCAAAAAAAAAAAAAACTAACAAGTTGTGCTTAACATGCTACGACTTTGTTGGTTTGAAACCAACTGGATGTTAGACCCGTAATTTATTTCAAATTGATGTTAAATTTGTATTTTAAAAAGTAAAAACCTAGTTGTGTTGTTTTGTTTTATAAACTAGTTTTACGTAAAATATACGTGTTTTTTAATAGGTAGAGAAATAATTATATTCAAGGCTAATGTTAGAATTCAAACTCATATAAGATATGACAATATAAGCATGATCACTCAGTAAATTAATGGATCTATAAAATATAATGTCTTTAAAACACATAATCATAATTATTGAGTATTTCTAATGTTTTTTCTACATAACCAGTCTAGACATGGGCAGATCTACCTTTAAAATTGGGGTTAATTAACCCCACTTGATTTGTTAAGATATAAGATTTTCATGAAACTAATATAGAAACTTTAATTTTTTATAAAAAATATTAAAACTTACAACATTTAATTTGTTGAGGTATGGGGGTCAACGATACTTATTTTAGTATGTGAATTACCCATGCCCATACTCCATATAATCCAATTATATGAAAATCATGACTCCATCACCGAGTCTATACTAATAAGATATTTTTACCCTTAAATCATAAGAATATTTTAGGTTTAAATAATTTTTGTACCCTCATTCTTTTATATGTTATTTCGGAGATAATATTAACCGAACTAAATTTAATTTTTAATTCTCAAAATTTAATTTAAAATAAATATAAAATTATCTATTACCATGGTTCCGTCTTTTGTTTACTAATTAGTTGTTTTGTCGACAGCGAAGTCAAATTCAAACAAAATGTTGAAGCCCGTTTAATCTATAACCAAGTTTGAGCCTTTTTCCTTTTCTTCGGCAATCAAATTACGAATGAGTTTATCACGCTCGACCAGCACTGTGATGGGTGTTCAAAAGTACTATTTTTATAACCTTTTTACTCATGTTATTGTTAGACTTAGGCTCATTTTAGTTGCATTATTATTAGGCATTCATGCATGTTTTCATGATTTCCTTCACCGTCACGCTTGGTTTCATAATTTAATTAATTTTGTGGAAAAAAAGGTACTACTGGTGTGTGTTTTTGTGTGTGCATGATCTAATTGCCCAAGCAAGTAGGAGATTGCCATGGCAGCTAAGGAAGGAAACTGATGGATCTGCCAAAGCAGTCGAAGCTGCTTTCCAAATGCCAAACTGGAGGGTCTGCCAAGACAATCGAAGTTGTCTGTCATGCTGAGCAGATTGCTGAAGCATGTCGGGATAAATTCACTTCATTAGGGATAAGCACGAAAAGCAAGAAATAAATCTTAAAAATTTAGATTTCCATGAAGCATTTAATGAAGATTTAAATTCAGATTTATGAGGAGTTATCGGAGATCAAAGGGAGATTAAATTCAAGAGTTTTAGGAGAAATTTTTGGATGAATAAATATATAATAAAAGAGATGTTTTTTTATTCTATTTAATTCCAACTTAACTTCCTCCTCAAGAAAGACTTTGACTTAGCCAACTCCTATAAATAAGAGACCTAGCCGTCTACTTCAAAGAGGGGGAATTGAGAGAGAAAATGCAAGGGTTGTTCGAAGTCGTCGTCATTATCATCATCATCTTCTTCTTCTTCTTTTTCTTCTTCTTCTTCTTCTTTTTCTTTTTCTTTGTTTTGGTTAGATTCATGTTTGGATATTATTCTTTGTATATCTTTTGAACCCAGCCATGAACTAACTTGATTGGCTTGGGTTATTGTGTTTTTGTTGTTGTGAGAACGATTGGAATTGTTTATGTATTGAGTTTGCAATTTTACTTCAAAGTTTGTTCATTATTATTCTTAATTTTGTTTGCGAGTGAATTGGGAGAGGATCTCGTGAATTCATCCATTTATCTAATATCGGGAGAGTTAGATTCAAGAAACGAATGAGCATGGTTTTCATACAATCAATCGATGGTGAAGACTAATTCGACTTAGGGATAAGTTGCAAATTTCAACGGCTAAAAGGAGCGCAAGATAAGTTGTTGTTCACCCTTGGTTCATACAGGGATGTATTATCAAGGCATGCATAATTAACAGCGTTTCGAGTTAGGGATAACGAAAAACTATTGAAGAACGCTTCGCCGAACTTTGAAGGTTGTCGCCAAATTGCCCCAGCAATCGCAGACTTGCCCAGGAATTCACAGACCTGCCCAGGCAATTGTAGAACTGCCCAGGTTGTCGCAGAATTGCCCCAACAATCTGTCTGGATTCAATTGCTGAAGCGATTGAGCTACTCTAGCACTCAATTACCACGACAATCCATTCGATTATCACACCACGACTCACGATAACCCGACCTACTCTCTTACTAATTACTCTTTTCTATTTTCTTTATTTTGTTTAGTTTATTTTACTTGATATTCATCATCTTATTATTCCTTTTACAGTGTAATAACTAAAGCAAAGTGACCCAAGCCAATCCTTGTGGAGACGATACTCGATACTTAACATATCACTTTATTACTTGCGACGTGTATACTTGCACCGTTTGCGTAGCACTTAAAACACGCAAGTGGAGACGATACTCGATACTTAACATATCACTTTATTACTTGCGACGTGTATACTTGCACCATTTGCGTAGTACTTAAAACACGCAACACACTACTGAATACTATTAACGACGAACATCGCTGAATACCATTAAATTAATTAATAAAGAATAAAAATATTAAGAACTCAATATATAATTAAAAATTATTTAAAATAAAATTTCAATTAAATTATTTTCCATATATATTATATATTTTTAATTTTTTAAATAATTAGATAATTTTCAATTTAAATTATTTAAAAATAAAAAAAACTTAAACCCTAAAATAATAAAGATATTTTTCACTTAAATTATTTAAAGATAAAAAACTTTAAATCTTAAACTATAAACCCTAAACTACGGAAGAAACAATTTCTTGAAGCTGGAGAAGGAAAAGAAAAGATAAATCCATCTTCAATGGAAACAAAACAAGAACATGCTTAGCAAAGTGGTTCGGCGAAAAAATTAACAAGATTTCACCGACTGGTGTTAATTTTCAGTATGTTTACGCAGCCAAATGAAGCTTAAAAAACATATGAATTTCGTGATTCGAATGTTGAAAGTTGAAACTATGTATAAAAACAAATACGATGAGTTGAAACTAAAGCTTACTCTCAATTACTGTAAGAGCTCTAGATTCTTTAGGTTTAGGGTTTTTTATTTTTAAATAATTTAATTGAAAAGCATCATTATTA
This sequence comes from Hibiscus mutabilis, assembly GCA_019671005.1. Lineage (NCBI taxonomy): Eukaryota > Viridiplantae > Streptophyta > Magnoliopsida > Malvales > Malvaceae > Hibiscus > Hibiscus mutabilis. Next base: position 84,227 of record JAGYYJ010003205.1, read on the forward strand.
TTTTAGGGTTTATGGTTTTGGGTTTAGATTTTAGGGTTTATTATTTAGGGTTTAGGGTTTTTGTTTTTTAAACTATTTAATTGAAAAAATCCAATTATTTTAAAAAAATAAAAAATATATATAATATATAAAAAATAATAATTTAATTGAAAATTTATTTTAAATAATTTATAATTATATATTGAGTCCTTGAAATTTTTAATCTTTATTAATTAATTAATGATGTTCAGTAGTGTTCGTCGTTAATGGTGTTCAGCGGTGCTCGTCGATCAGGGTAAAATTTTCCATCAAGTTACCCTCCACTTTGTCTTTGTTTATTTAGATGACCTTATATTATACCAATACTTTCGAATCACAATATTCAAGTTCCTTAATTTAAGTATACTATTTATTTAGCGGTTTCTTTATTTTTTTTCGTATAATTATTGATGTTTAAATAATTAGTTGAGTCATTTGGATTAGGTACTATATAAATTTGTTATGGAGACGGGTTTTTCAATCTAATTTATTTTATTCACAATGTCAAAATTCGAACATATAATATTACTTAAAGATCTAATATTTATCTTGCTAGACCTACCAATGACTAGTTATGTAGCATTTTTTATTAGTAACATATAAACAGAAATATACCGTTGATCATACCAATATTTAAGAATTTATATTAAATAATCATGTTGTGTTTAGAATATTGTTTTCATATTTTTAAATTTATTGTTTTTATAAGCATCAATATCTAATCTATTGGTCGATAAATCTGGATTGAATATTTTAAGGATTCATTATAAATACAACTTTTTTTAATGTAATTTTGCTTCACTCACAACATCAAAATTCGATTAAAATTTAGTTCCATCGATACTTTATAAAAGTCATAAATTTAAATACAAGTATTAATTTAAAATTTAAATATTACGATATAAATATTATCTAAAACAAAATTAATCCTATTTGTGGAGTTGTAACTAATAATTTGAAGGATGGGATTACGATGATTTGAATCTTGTGTACTCGTGGAGAAGGTGCATGATGAGGTAGCCGATCATTTTTCATGTTGGATATTATTTGATTAGTTAAATTAGTATTTTATAAGAATAATTAATTTTTTTTGAAAAAAGTAAGTTTATTTTTGGTAGCATGTGAGATGCTTGCTTCTAGGAAGGTTCGAATGAATGGTTGAAATAAATCGGAGGGGACACATATCATGTCTTGTAAGGAAGAAAATGTTCATTGATTATAATGGCCATTTATTTAAATTTCAACATCAATCTTAATTTAATGTTTGACTTGTACCATAAGGAGTTTAATACGGAAGGAAACCAAAACCTTCCCTTTTAAAAAATAGAGTATCATTTACTTGTACATTAAGGAACCGGATATTTCTTTCTTTGTTTGCAAAATAACCTTTTAAGAGTGGGCAATTTTTATTCCAATTAAATATTTACATTGGTATACGTATTAGGTGTAATTTATGTATTTAGTCTTTTTATTCCAACTTCAGTGTTGATATATTTGAATTTTAAAATTTCAATTCTAGTTGAAAACTCGAAATAGTACGGGAAAACATGACTAAGTGGAACGGATCCATTTTGATTGACGAGTCGGAGTTAACAACACCAGTTGCATGCATTTCCACGCGTGGGGTGGCACGGAATGGATCCATTTTGATGTTGCCTATACTGATGGTGTTTCAAACCCTAATCGTTGTGGCGATTTTATGGTACCTAATGAACCTCAGTGAAACCATAATCTAGTGTGAAGTGTGTTCTTACCTTCGAACGCTGATCGTATCTTACAATGCCCGATTGCACAATCGCGCGAGAAACTAATTTTATGGTTAGGACACTTATCCGGGTTTTACAGCACCAAATCTGCTTATTTTTGGCTCCTTCGAAGGGTCTCAGTTCATGTTCCAGCTGATGGTATTTGGAAACTCCTTGCAAGCCTTCGAACATTGGCAAAAATCAATGTGGTCGCGTGGAGAGCTTGTCATGAAGCCTTGCCGACGGGCAGCCGCCTTGTACAAGCAGGTTTGGATGTTGGTCTCTGCAGAATCTGCGGTTCTGCTATGGAAACTTGTGTACATGCTTTGAAGGATTGCCCAAACACTAAGGAAGTTTTGGTGGTGAGCGGGATACCTATATGTGTTTGCGATGGAGTTCAATCCTCGATCCAAGACTGGTTTTCGTTTGCTGCCACTGTTTTGGATACTGATTGATTTATTTCATTTGTTGTGCTCTTGTGGAGTCTATGGAATCGTAGGAATACCAAGATTCATGACGATGTTCTGCTGCCTGCTCAGCTCGTCCTCTTCAATGCTACCCTTCTCCAACAAGATTTATGTTTAGCTAGAGTCGGTAATCCACGTTCAACGGCCCTACCCTTAATGTCTATGTGGTGCAAGCCTTCGTTAGGGACCGTGAAAATCAACGTGGACGGAGCATTTCTAGATTTATCAAGGAGAGATGCGATTGGGGGTGTCACACGCCATCATGAAGGCTTTGTTTTGACCGGTTTTGCCTTGGAATTATCTGGTGCACACTCAGCTGTGACGGCGGATGCGATTGGCGAACTTCATTGATGGAGAGATAAAGAAGTTTCTCCTTCAAATGCACTAGCTTCTTTGTGTTTGCTTTTACAATATCTTTTTCTTTAATTTTCTTGGTTTCTTTGTTTACTTGGGTCCTTAGACCCAACTTTTCAGTTCACCGAAATATCATCTTCAATTCGATAAATCATTTTTCAATTTGGAAGGTTATGAACCCATAACCGTATAGAGCTTGAATAGTTTCAGTAGCAATAGTTCGGCAGAAAGCTTAAAGCATTCAATACTAAGAAATACCCATTTTTAAAATCCGAAATTGAATCTTGGTCTGTAAATTTTTTAGCTTTTAGGCAGGTTCAGAGACTAGAAACTGAGGGTGAGATACTAAAAGATAGTGATAGTGAAACTGAACCAGAGGAAGCACTTGCACTTTTAATGAAAGACATTGAAATTGAAGACAACGGAATAAATGAAGGAGATGAAGTGAAAGCAAATACAATTGACAAAATTGAGCTTCCAAGCAAAAAGAAGTGACTTCCGTTAAAATATTAACCAGGGAGAAATATATGTTTATAAATTTAAACATATGTGCCAAGGATTTGTGAACAATTCCAATTGCCAGCTATATCATATCGTATGGTGTGGATGGGTTTTGAGGGTTTGTGAATAGTAACTAAGGAAACATATATTCATAAATTTAATTTTTAAGGTTTAGGGTATTAAGTTTTAGGTTTAGGGTTTATTGTTTATTGTTTGAGATTTTAGTTTTAGGGTTAAATTATTTTTAATTAAAATAGGGTAAATTGAAATAATGTGTAAATAATGAGGGTTAATTTTAATATCTTTTTCTTCAAATTTGGACTAAATTGTTTGAATGTACAAACATGAAAGACTAAACGTGTTATTATACAAAATATTTTAACAGTCACATCACTCTTTTAATGGTTGTAACGGTTGTTAACGAGTCACTGGCCAAATCAAAACAAAATTAAAAGTTTAATGGTAACATTGAAGCAATTGAAAGTTTAGTTATCAAGTTAAATAATTGATCAAAATTTAGTGACCATTTATGAACTTTAACCTTAAATTTAAGTGGATGTAGGAATTATTATTGTAATAAAAGTTTGATTATTTTTTAAATTAAAAAATAAAGAAAATATGAAAAAATAATATAAAAATTATTTTTTAAGATTTTATTCTCAAAGAGAATAATAACACTTTCGGTCCCTAAGATTTCAAAACTAATTAAAACAATTAATAATATATTACGGTACATATAAATAATGGTACATTGCAGTACATGTCATTTACTATAGAATTATCCATATTGAAACACAAAACTAAATCATTATATATAGAGAGAGATATATTTTATTATCTAGATTATACACACGTTATACTAATACGTATAACATGAAAACATATATTGAATGTAATATTTTCTCCGTAATACAATACCTGACTTTGATTAAACAATTAACTGTACTCAAATTGTCATAAAATCAAAAAAAGCCAGAGAATAAATAAAAGAACGCTTCAAAATTAATTTTTTATTATCCATAACACACTCCTTTTAAATGTTCAATTTTAGGTCTATTTTAAAGCGCATGAAAAGTGCTAAACGACCTATGTGAAAGGACGTGGTCGTATAGCAAAATAAAGATCCGAATAGTCATTACTATTCCGTGGAAGGAACATCTTCCACTTGAATTTCTAAACCGATTTGATAAAAAAAAACAAAAATTCTAAACCGCATTATCTCCCTTATTATAAAATATTATGCAAAGCTTTCGCATTTAACTAGCACATTCTCCACACTTCAATTTTATTTTTCACATTCTCTTTTATATATATTCTCAAATAGGAGGGGTAGTAATAAATATATAGATGTACAATTTTATGTTAAAACTATTTATTTTGAAATACTTAATATGATAAATATATTATTTAAAAATATTTACAATATAATTACTTCATTTAGCTTATATTGGTACCCGTAGTTTAAATTCAAAATGATAAGATATAAACCTAACAACTATTAATACTTATATTTATATATTATTTGTTATGTTTAACTTTTTAAACCATGGCAATCTATTATTGATATTAAAAAGAATATAAATGACCGAATGTTTGGATTAATTAATATGAGGTTATACAAATTTAACTAAAGTCTCGGATTTAATTTCATGAAATACAATAGTGTCAAATACATGGCAAAATTGGTGGGATATTATATCCCAAAAAAAGATTTTAAAATTTATCGTATATTCGAAATTATTTCAAGAAATATTATATTTTTAACAGTGAGGTCAGATTGCTTTCTAACCGTCCTCATACAATTAAAAAAATAAAAAAAAAAACTTAAAGGCATCTTGCTTTCTATCAGACCTTATAGTCAAAAAAAATTCTTGAGGTCCCCTTACTTTCTATCTAACCTCATTGTCGAAATAAATAAGAAAATTTGAGGTCCCCTTTCTTTCTATCCGACCTCATAGTCGAAATATTAAAAAAATAATGAGGGCGGTGGGATTATCATCTGGCCTCATGCCAAAGTTGGTGGCAGGGCGTGGCAGCAGGAGATCACGGCTCTACATGTGCAGGCTGATGGGAAAATGCATGCAATGGGTTTCACGGGTCTGCCATGTTCATGCATGCAATTTTCATACCGATAATCAGACATATAGTCACGGGTAATTGTATCTGAAATTTGAAAAGCAGATTTAAATTATTGGGGAATGAGGTGGTAATTTATACTGATTGGATGGTGGGGTGGTGGGTTGAGTGATTGAGGTTTGATTTTTTAATTGTTAAATAGGGGTTGAAAGTATTGAGAATTTTAGAAGAAAATTTGTGAAGAAACTGGGTGAATAAGTAAAAGAAAGAAGAAGATTTAGAGAAAATATTGTAAATTTTTAAGTTTATATATTTTACTTTTAAATTTAGTAAGAACATTTGTAGTTATTTTGAAGAAATTTAAAGAAGAAAAAGAAAGAAGATTTGAAGAAATTTTAGTTCGAATATTTTTGTGTCAAATTATAAACTAGTAAGTTGGATTATTTTTCATCATGAAAATTTTATATTTATTAGTATTTTAAAATCGTAGTTACGATTAAATGTGGTGGTATATGTTTTTACTAATATTTTCTTACTTGTCATGTATGTAGCTTTGTTAGAAGGATGGCTGACTCAAATCCTATGTTGAGATTAGAAAATCGACACATCTCTAGTGTTGCGGTTGATGATATGGTAAAAAATTTAAAAAAGTTAATTTGAGATTAGTATTATTTTATTTATTATTATTAAAAAAATTTAATTTAATACAGGCAACCGAGGAAACCTTCAAACATCATCTGAGCATGGGGAGTAATAGACCACACCCCGATATGACTGAATGGTTGCAAGAAGCGGGATTCTATCATGCCACATTTATTCGTGGCTATAAGCTGATTCTTAGTTTAATTACCGCACTAATTGAGTGCTGGAGACCGGAGACTCATACGTTTCACAAGCCCTATGGAGAATATACCATTACGCTTAAAGACGTGGTGATGCTAATCGGGGTCTCGGTAAACGGGAGTCCATTAGTTAAGGAGATGAAGAATTCAGCCGAAATGCTTTGCTATGATTACCTCAATAAGGTTCCAACTAGAACCGATATTAGAGGATCTCGTATTAAAATGAGCTGGTTGCAGAGAGAATTCAAGCTCGGGCGCAATAACACACCGCAAGAAATTAGTTGTGCGAGTCGAGCCTATATTTTACAGCTTATTGGGGGAATACTGATGTCAGATAAATCTTGCAACCTTGTTCACACACAGTATCTATCATATTTGTCATTGCCTTCAAAAGCTGTTAATTATAGTTGGAGATCAACAATATTAGTGTTCTTGTATCGTGAGTTGTGCAAGGCCACTCTATTATATGGTAATAGTGTAAAGGCAAGGGGTATTGGTGCAGGTATGTTGCTATTGCAAGCTTGGGCATGGGAACGACTTTCATTTTTTACACCAGTTACTCGAAGTTCGAGAAATTTTCCTCTTGTCAGTAGGTAATTTCTTTACTTTGATTTGGAAGTTTAGGGTTTATAAGGTTTTAAAATTATTTTTATCTACAAAAAAATCAAACGACTGTTATTTGGATGTGTATGCAGATGGAATGCGAAAAAAGCTCACACAAGGTTAGCACACAACAATGTGAGAGTGTTTAGAGCTTATATTGATTTATCTTGCAAAAAAGAGGTATCGGAGTTAAGTTACTTTCACACGTTATATTTTTAATGTAATTAATTAATTTATTTTTAAAGTTAAATTTATTATTTTTTACAGTTTATTTGGAGGCCATACGCCGGCAGACGCGTAATCGTACCAGACATATTGATGATTGATTCCTATCTTTGGTGTGCAGTTACACCGATGATCCATTTTACTTTTGTGGAATACCAGTTCGGAGATAGAGTCCTAAGACAGTTTGGCCTCCACCAGCCCATTCTGAGAGATCCACTGAATCATGACAGCAATCATGATAACCTACACCTTGTGGACTTTCGCGATAAGGGCATCATACATGGGAAATAAAGCATCAGAAGTACGTTGAAATGTGGAACAACATACGTGAACGGTTGCCACCTCGCTCTGGAATGCAAGCTGATGATTTGGAGTCGGATAATTCTGAATACATGATATTTTATTGAAATAATGGAAAGTCGTACTTGACTATTGTGGACAAATGACAACAATGTCGGGTATTTCTAAAAAAAACTGGTGGTCGTAGTCAATCATCTAAGAGTATTGCGGGCTGAATTCAAGATGATGAATCTCACAATGAATCTGGTACACTAGATAGATATGTCGGTTCTTCTTCAACCACGGGTGAGAATTCGACAATGACGGGGAGCTCGTTTGCCAATCCGATGGATGACAGCTTATATCATTCACAACCATCCATTTATCATCCAACAATGGGCGGGAGCTCATTTGCGAATCCGGTAGATGACAACTTTTATCATTCGCAGCCACCCATTTATCATCCAGCAATAGGCGAGAGCACGGTTCCTAATCCAGTAGATGACATATTTTATCATCCACAACCACCCATTTATCATCCATCAATGGTCGGGAGTTCGAGTGTTAATGTTTCTGAAGCATACGTTCCAGATTTTTATCATTCACAGTCACCCATTTATCATCCATCAATGGGCGGGAGTTCGGGTGCGAATGTTTCTGGAGCATACGTACCATATGTTAATCATTCACGGACACCTATGTACCGGAGCTTTGGTGGAAACATAGACTATCAAGGGATCACAGATTTTATGGCTATTACGTCGATTAGCAGTCTCACATTTTCACCACATAGTAGTGACTATGTGTTTACAACGCCACTTTCTATGCCTCGGGTGATTGATAATGACGATGATGATGATGATGATGATGTTAATGATGATGAAGAAGATGGTGATGATGATGATGCATTCCGAAGACCGCAACGAGATCGACGACCACCGTGCCATTATGATTCGACCACATCCCTACATGGACAAAAATTGTATAGAAAATGACTTCATGTACTCTGAATTTTGTCCAAAAATATTTTGCAATAATTGAATTTAGCCCAAAAATATTTTACAATAATTGAATTTAGTCTAAAAATATTTTTAACTTTGTTATATCAAAATAAACATCTCAACAAATTGAGTATATAATTCATTACCAAAATAGCACCGAACATGCATTAACTACCACGGATAATTCATTACCAAAATAAACATCTCAACAAATGTTCATTCGAATACAAATATAAAAAATAAAACCAGTTCTACCACGAATAGTGAATGAAATCACCGAGGCATTGCCATGTAATTCAGTCGATTTGGACATTTGTTTTTGGAATGTCCTGTACCACTACATTTTGTACATCTCTTTAGTTCTCATACTTCTCTGTAATGAAGATCCATACTAGTATGGATGCGAGTAGATAAAGGACGGCCTTTTGGCTGTATACGGAGTGCCGAATTCGGTAACTAGTCGTCATGCTCTAGTGGTGGCCAATATTGTGAATTCGTGATCGGTGGAAACTCACATCTGTAAATATTTATTATCCTGTGCAAGTTAAAGCATTCATACGCAAAGCTATACGGGTCAACCCCTTTAGACATATATATTGCAGTTGCATGCCTACATGGATATCGACATGCCTGGAACTCACCATAGTCACACCATCTTTGCCTAAAATTCACTCGAAATGTTTGGCGGTGCTCTCCTTCGTTGTTGCGTAGGGAATCAACGACATCAAAAATCTGTCTATTTAGGTTGAACCCGTGAACAACCATCGATCTTGCCGGTTCTACGTTCTTTTTGCATTTTTGTCACAAGATTGAGAGACCAGACTTGTCCCCTATTTATCATAGCTTAAATTTCTGACCCTTTATCGGACCAAACTTTAGCCAACATGTAGTACGTCTCTCTCACCAAGCTAGCTATTGGAAGGTGATGTATTCCTTTTAATACACCATTTATGCACTCTACAAGGTTGGTTGTCATTTTCCTATATCGTCGACCTTCATCATACGATTGGGTCCATCTTTCCCTCTCTATACTGTTGGCCCACGCCCAAATATCTTCGCCGTACTCCATATGTAAATTTGCCAACTTCCGCTCAAAATTTGGTTGTAGTAGTTTGTATCCTGTTCCATAATATATTGTTAGGCAAGAACGCAATAGCATTGACAAAATTCAAAACACATAAACAATTGAGTCTGAAAAAAATGAAAATTACTTACCCACGCCTAAAATCATGCTACGAATGTGGGATTTTTCCACCTTTCAATTGCGTTCTTGACAATATGGCGTACATAGTACGCGGGATACGCATGCGGAGGTGTCCATTGGCTGTTTTCTCGATGAATTGTTGCTAAAATGCCTGTTGCTCTATCTAAAATCAAGCAAACTCTATTTTCTCGAACAACATGTTCACGTAAATTACTTAAAAAGAATTTCCAAGAGTCCACTGACTCTGTATCAACAATTGTGAAGGCAATCGAAAATATATTTTGATTACCATATTGTGTAACGGCAATCAACAGAACATGTTTGTATCTTCCGTACAACCATGTACCATCAACTTAGACCATCCGTTTACAAAACAGAAAGCCTTCGATACATGGCTTGAATGCCCAAAATAATTGGTGGAATATTTTCTTCCCTGGAAGAAGCTGACATTCTCAGTTGCATACATTCTTGTTTTTATACCTGACTATGGTTCCCGAAATAAAATATACCATTGCTTGTAATAGTATCGGTAGCTCATTGTATGACTTCTCGTAATTACCGTACACATTTTTCAGTGCCTTATCTATTTGCATACCAACCGTTTCCATATTTTATTTGGTATTCAAATTGTTACTTCACATATGCCATAATCGTTGAAACAGTAACCCTAGGATTTGCTTCAACCAACATCTTCACGTGGCGACTTATTACATTGGTGTCCAACTTAGGGTGGTCTTGGTTGATTGAATTTCGTAAACAAGTGTGTCCACGTTGTACTTTGTAATCTCCCAAGCAGTTCCCCTCTGAAGTTTAGACACTCGAATATTCCAATTACAATATTCTCAATATTTAATACATTTCGCAAACATTGTTCTCGGAGTAGATTCTTTAACAGTAAGTCTACATGATTTCTGATAGAATACTCTTTAATTGTCACTTCGGCTTCTTCCTTGTCTTTAAACTGCATCCCAACTGATAACTCATCAGATGAACCCAAACTTAATTGTGTCATGACCGAATATTTAGGTGCCCTTATTTTATCATAATCTATTAAGTTCATATGAACAGGAGGTTCGTACCATGTAATGTCATCCCCACCCGACACGAACTCACCACCACCAAAAACAAGCTTATCACTAAGGTCATCAACATTCAAATCGGGATCTCCGGTTTCTTCATCTTTAGTAGAATCAGCAAGCGTTTCTCCCTATCGACATTGGAGATTTTCAACGTCAATGCCAACACTTGGATCAACTGTCGGCTCAGCCGTTGGGAACGTCGAAGGTCCGACATATGGATAAAATGCATCTGGTGTCCTACTTTCCAACAAAGCAACAAAACTGTCTCCAAACCTATATGGCTTATCCTCAACCGCACTACCGAAACCCATTTGAGAAGAACTTCATATACATTTCTGGATGGGTCCGAGTCGACATGTCTCCCACGCAACTTAGCATGTAATTCAACACTTCGAATACGTACTGAATCATGTTTTGCAATCATGGGTCCAACATCATCGTCATCTTTAAGAGCTATTGCAGAATATCTGACTAGATCATCACATGTCTTCAACCAGTACCGCAAACGAACAATCTCAACTCCCATTTTTCTTTCTATGTCATGCTTCAGCTCTCGAAGGGAAATGTTCTTTGAAAACCTCATCTTTGTAGTGTTTTTCGAGTCAAATACGACACCAATATCAATTTTTACAATTTCTCCATCGTAATAGATAGCGGCCGTAAACACGTTGCTCATAGTCTCTGTACGTTCAAAACTATATATATTTTTGAATCAAAATACATAAATCAAAATTATCATAATATTATATTGTTATGAATTTTTTACCTAAACAACAAAATAAACATAAACAAAGAATCTACATATTCAAAACAAAATGTACAAATCAACTTACTAAAAATTTCTTCAAAATTTCTTCCACCGCTTTCTTCTTCTCCTTATTCACTCAGTTTTTTTTTTCACTTTCTTCAACTTTTACCTTTCACCTCACTTATTTAACACAAAACACAATATTTTCTTCAAATCCTCTTCTTTCTTTTACTTCTTCACCGAGCTTCTTCAAAAATTTTGTTCTAAAATTCTCAACACTTTCAACCCCTATTTAACAACTAAAAATTTATACCTCAATCACTCAACCCACCTCCCCATTCCCGAAAAAATTAAACCTACATTTCAGATTTCTGATACACCTATCCCATCTTTTATTTTTTCTCACTTTATTACTCGTGACCACTCGTTGGGACAGTGCAGTTTTTTTTTAATTTGAGGTCGGAACTAAAGCAACCGGGCCCCATGATTTTTTGTAATCCATGAGGTCGGATGGTAATCCCACCGCCCTCATCAATTTTTTTAATATTTCGACCATGAAGTCGGATAGAAAGCAAGGGGACCTCAATTTTTTTTACTAATTTTGACCATGAGGTCGGATAGAAAGCAAGGGGCCTTCAATTTTTTTAAATTTTTTTAATTGTATGAGGTTGGTTAGAAATCAATCCGACCTCACTGTTAAAAACACAATATTTTTTAAAATAATTTCGAATATACGGTATATTTTAAAATATTTTTTTGGGATACAATATCCCACCAATTTTACTTCAAATACATAGTGAAAATGTGACTTAATGTGATTTGTCTCGTAACTCATAAAAAAACCAACACTAACACATAACGTGAAATTATGATTTGTATTATTGAAATAGGACGCTAGATATATACTTTGACTAATTCAAATTTTAAATACTTAAATTAAAATATAATAATTTAAACATTTATTTTATAATAAAATAACCTCTAAAGAATAGAGACTTATGGATCGAAATTAATATTCTGAGATAGAAGAATTCTCAAAATAGAAGTATCACGAGACTTAAAATTGTTGATGTCTGAAAACGATTTTTTTTTTGAATTTTTCCTTTTCCTGTTTGTTTCTAAAAAATAAAAAAAAAATATTTGAAGGCCGCATATCTCATTTTTATTGAAAAATAATAATGTACGATGATCAAACTAAAAATTAATTACAAAGTGAAACATTAACCATTCATATTAAAAAAAATTGAACACCTTTAACGCTTATTTTACCAGGCTAAAAATCTCAAAATCCCGAGATGAATCCTTGTCTCTCCTCCGTCTCAAATTCTTATTTTCCTTGCCTTCCTCCGTTCTCTCTCTTCTCTCCTTCATATCTACTGTCCACGTTTCCTCCCTTTCCCTTTCCCCTTCTCACCGTCCTTCACTTCTCTCGACCTGCATTGCCCTCAGACTCGGTTGGAAGCGCGTTGCTGTCACCTCCATCTGTTCCTACGCTCTGCTCTTCCTCTATGTCCAACTCCCGCGGCTTTTCTCCGTCGTCTTTCGAAACCACCCTCGGATAAGCTTCCCCATTTCGGTAATCGGGGCGGGTTTCGAAGTTTACTTGATGGGGTTGTGGCTGGTGGTGTCAGCATTAGAGGAAAGATTCGGATGGGATGCGTTTCGGGTCGGGTCAGAGTTAATGGCAGGCAGGAGAGTATGTTGGTGGTGGGTTACTTGCATGTTGGTGGTAGTCTCGGGATGGATTGGGAACCGGTTCGAGAAGTTAACGGACGGTGAAGATTTAGCTAACTCTGGGGTCTGGACGGTGGTGATGGGCTAGGAAACGGTGGGATTATGGTGGTCTTACGGGTTGTTGGTAGTTTGGAGTTTTATGGTTACCACGGTTTTTTATTGCGAATGTAAACGCCGGCTCGACAAGGGTGAAAATCACAGCCTGATTGGTACGGATTTAACTGAATTTACAGTGTAAAATTTACATGGGAATTTCGGGGGTTTTTTTTATTTTTATATATTAGATTGGTTTCGTGCATACAGCATACTTATATTATTTTGCTTTATGATTTAGCTAATTACCTTTTTTTTAATCGAAATTGAGGTGAAAATGATTTGTCGAATTTCATTTGTTTACGTTGGGAAATTGTATATTTACAGACTTACAGTATGTATATTTATATATTAGACAAATTTTAATTCTAATATTCTAATGAGTATTCTTAATGGGTCTAAAATTAATAATTTAAGAAAATATAATAAAATAAAAAATAACTTAATCAACCGGCCAAATATACTTATTTATATATATATATATATTACTAGAAAAGTTTTAATTAGTATTGATGTGGATTACTGTAAAAGTTTTAATTAATTTTGATGTGGCTTGACTTGAAAACACTACTCAGACTCGGTATATAAAAATTAAACTTAAAAATTTAATATGTATTTATAAATTATATTTTAAAAATAGGGAAAATATATGATACACTAGCGGTAGAATTATTTTATTTTCACAAGCGTCCTAATTTTAAGGGTTAGAGATTTAATTTATGGTTTATAGTTTAGGATTTTAAGTTTAGGGGTATGGAATTTAGGGTTTGTGATTAGAATTAGAGTCTAGTATTAGGGTTTATAGTTTAAAGGTTAAGGTCTAAGTTTTATGATAATATGGTAAGGATTTAGGTTTTTACTTATAACCCTTAACTTCTAACACTAAACTCTAAATTCAAACCATAGTCCATAGATTCTAAACGCATAAACCTAAACCCCTAGACTATGAACCTTAAATTGAACTCTTAATCCCTAAAATTAAGGCACTCGTAGAAATAAAATGTTTTCACTGCCGGTGCATAATATAATTACCCTTAAAAATATTTGTATAGTCCAAGTGACGTACGACTAATTGATTTGTATTTTTTTCCACACTGTTCTTAGCATTCTTTTATTATCATACCTCATTTGTACTAATTATATAAATATTTTCGTATCGAAAGTAAAGTATGCAGAGTAATAATTGTACTAGTTTAATTAACATTATTATTCTAAAACTTTTAGAGTTTGGAAGATCGATACATACATAATCGATCATTAAAAACAATAATTGATCGACTATAGTTGAAATATATTTTAAGAAGAAATTATATAATAGGCCCGACTCGCCACGTTATTTATGGTCTTAACCAATAAAAAGTATCAATTTCATTAAATTTTTTCATATCATTTTTTTACTAAGTGAATCTTCACTCAAATTTATTAAAAACTATTTTTTATCGATTGTAGATTCACTTGATAAAAAGACGACATAAAAAAATTTAATAAAATAAATATTTTTATTAGTTAGGACCATGAATGACGTGACGAGCCAAACGTATGATATAATTTCTCCATTTCAAGGTATAATAAATATGGTTCAAGGACTTGAATGTTATATTTACCTATGATGAAATTCAAATTTAAATGTTTTATCTTATATTTGATAAGAGTGTTATTACACGAGTTAAAAATAAATTATTTTTTAAATAATTTTTAGTCATTCACTTAAATTAAGATTAGATAAAGAGAACGAATAAATATTATTTTATACGTAATTTTTCTTACCATCTTTCTAATTTTACTTATTTTTCTTTAAATAATATTATCATTTCTAATAATTAAAAGAGGGGATGTCAATCATAAAGTTAAAATCAATCCACTAACTTTTCCCCACCTTTTTTACAATAATCAACGCAACTAACTTAATTTATTTTACCATAGAATTTAAAATTTATTCTAAAATACCTTTTTATATAAAAAAAGTGTGAGGAATCGAATTCCTTCGGGATGGGATAATATAAAAAAAATGAAACTTTGTCCTTGGATTTGAAAGTGGCAAAACATCGCTTTGCCACGTCTCCAATAATGCCTAGTGCCTACCAACCATTTTCCATGATAAAGTTGTAGCCTTCTTTTCCTTTTCTTTTCAAATCCCGGGTGTAAAGAAGGGTGTTTCTGAGGTAAGGAACTTATAAAATGATTAACATGTTGAGAGCTTTTTTTTGAGATATTAGTTTCCTTAAGAAAATTTAAAAATTCTAATCACAAAATTGAAAATAAAGAAAGTTGTGTAACGTGTTGGGAGGGACGCTCCATATCAGACTTTTATAAAATTTGATTTTAATTAGTCAACTAATAAAATGGATATCGATAATTAAATAAAAAATTATTCGAAAATTAAAGTACCAAGTATCTATGTTTGAGTTTTACATACTTAAATTATGTTTGTATTTTGTAACCGTATTAAAATATGAGTTACTGTTTGATACACTTTTAGTGTAAAAGAAATTACTTAAGCATACAAATTTTTATCTTAAATCCTAAACCTAAACTCTGACACTAAATTATACATTTTAAATATATAATTTAAATCTTTAAACTATAAATTTAAATCCTTAAACCCTAAATTATCTTTAAATTAAATCTTAAAATAACTCCATTTGTGGAATAATTTATTTTCAATGTTTGTGTATAGTATAATAATCTTTAAAATATT
This sequence comes from Hibiscus mutabilis, assembly GCA_019671005.1. NCBI lineage: Eukaryota > Viridiplantae > Streptophyta > Magnoliopsida > Malvales > Malvaceae > Hibiscus > Hibiscus mutabilis. The sequence goes on from JAGYYJ010003205.1 coordinate 99,894, forward strand.
ACGTACCGCTGAGTTGAATCCAAATCGGGCTGTACTATTCCCAATGGGCTAAGACTCATTTTCAGTTAACTCGGTGCGATTTTTTTCGTAAGTATGATTTCGAGTACATAAAAAGAGGGAATTTTTTGATGAGACACTTCCAAATCCTGATAAGTTATGTGTTATGTGCATTGTCTAGGATATTGAAATATAAACTGCGCTTGCGCTTGCGCCAGCAGCATATATACAAGATAAATCTCGAGTTACACTTCATGCTCGAAAAAGAAAATTGTAGTTGGGGTATGTTCATAACAAGCATCAATGTTGAACCTGTCAGAAAAAAAGCTATTGTATACAGAGTTAATAATCATTGCTCGGAAAACTCGGTCTTCCCATCCTCCTCCACTCCTCAACTTGCTACCTTGTTTAAGGGCCATACCTGTCAATTTCGTAAAACTCTATGTTCTTGTACTTCTGGGATATAATCTCTGCTTGAACTTTTCTTGCAGTATCAGTTGCACATCCCACAACAATAAGAACTGAAGTGCCTGCAAATCCTCGGAATGCAGTCAAGTGTGTGGTTTGCTCAATCACGGCAGGACCAGCAGCTAGGATTGCTAAAAATGCTGAACCTAGAACTGATATCCGACTAAGAACCTATATTCCAATCCAATCGTAGATGCAAACATGAGTCCATGGAAAAATGGGAATGTAGTTAAGTTAGAACTACAGTTTAAATTCAGCCAAAATCCCTTTTTGATACATCAGTGTAAAATCTGTTCAAGACACTATGCCACTAATGACTGATTGAGAAAACTGACTTACCGTCTTTAGAAATGCTGCGGTACTTTTACCAGGTCGGACCAGTGGGATTGAAGCACCTTGCCGCTTCAGTTGTTCGCTAACATCATCAGGGTCCAGTTGTAGGAAAGTGTAGTAGTAATTGAAGAAGGCTATCAACAAGATATTGGTAGGAAGATTGAGAGAACCTACAAACATTTATAACTTCCACTTACGTATAAGGAATTCACTAGCTCAAGCATCTATTTTAAGCATCCTTATGTTTATGACTTATCACAATTTGTGTCAATGCCATCTATTTGGAGAAGACAACAATATCTGTTAACCGGAAGCTTTTATCCCAGAAAACATAACGGACTACAGAGCCAAGAAATATCTCATATCAATTCCAACAGTCAAAATCAGTAGTCTTACCTCCAGGATTCAAAGCCACTGCAGCGTTCTTTAGCACAGATATTCCCGTAAATCTTGCCAAAGTGCCAGGAAGAGCTAGGGATGATGTAGAGAAGATAATTGGCATCACTCCAGAACTGTTTACCTGGTTGGCCAAAACAACTGAATTAATACAAAGACTAGACATTACATGCCGAACATGTGGAATTTTAACCCATTTTATGCATTAACAGACAGGTATTAATGATATGTTTCTCCATTGAGTTCTCATGCAAACAAAGTGTCCATTCTAATTTCATTCCACCTCGATCATTTCACAACTATGAACGTCAAGCCCATCATAGCATTGGGTACTTTTAAGAACCATTGGAACACATACCTTAAAGGGTAGGTAAGCAGATTTCTGAAGCCCTCCGCTTCTGCTGGTGTATCTTGAGGCATAGTTGATTGGAATCTTCCTCTCTGCTTCCTGAAATCCTTTGTTGAGATAGTTGTTAAGTGTCCTTTTCCATCAGTACTAGAACTTCACATAAGCAAAAAAAAGTAGAGTTACCTGAACATACACGATGCCAAGGACCAGCAGGAAGAATGAGATAATGATGGCAACAAGTCCAACGTAGTTTCCATCCTGATATGCCTGTGCAACTGTCCTTCCAAAAGATGCCGGCAAGTAGGATAGAATATTTGTAAATATTAAAAGGGATGTGCCATTTCCAAGCTTTAAATCAGAAATTCGTTCCCCGATATATGTCGTCAGTACAGCACCAAGCGTCAAAAGAATGACAGAGGAGAAAACCCATTGCGTGCTAAAGTCATTAACATATGGACGAAGGTAAAGTACTTGGCCAATTGCCTGTCATGTAACACAATAATACAAAAGAAATGATATTCAAATGCAAGAAAATAAATCTTATTAATATCTATTTAAAACTTACGAAAGGCATAATTTAGCAACTAGCAATGTCAACATATTATGGTTGCAACATTACATATAGAGCAGACATCAAGTTGAAACTAGACAAAAACTTTATTTCTAGTTAGCTAACCTATTAGTCACTGAGGATGTAATTCCTTACCTGTACTATAGCAAAACCAACCGAGGCATATCGAGTATACTGAAGAACTTTCTTTCTTCCCGCTTCACCTTCTCTTTTCTGAAGATCTTGCAATTTAGGGTAAACTTGGGCAAGGAGTTGAAACACAATTTGTGCATTAATAAAAGGAACAATACCAAGGGAGCATATACCAAGTCTACCAATGCCTCCTCCAGAGAATGAATCCAACGTGCTCAGTAGACTGTTCTGATCTAAATTGCCAACGAAAGCCTCTCGATTAACCCCTCCTAGGGGTATATAAACTCCAAGACGGGATAAGGCTAAAAATGCTAAAAGCTTGAGAAATTTTCCTGGTAATGGGCCTTTGAAGAAGTCCCCAAACTCAATGGAGCTGTCCTCAATTGCAGCTGCCAAAGTCCAAATGATCCATGTCAACAGCCAAGACAGATAAAATTGATAAACAAAAGATAAAATCTTAAAAAACAAACCTGCCACTCCTCGAGCTGAAGAAGATTTATCTTTTTTTGTACCGGAGGTGCTCTCAAATGTGGGTGCTAACAAGGCTAGAAAACTTTCCCAAACACCATTTAAACCGGAAGAGGCGTCTGGATTGATACCCAAGGGATCAAAAACAGATCCTTTTTGACTGAGAAGCAATTCCAATGAAAACCGCAAAACATCAACATTAATTAAAAACATGGACTTTATATATACTGTCAACTACCTCAGTGCACAAAGCTCTTAAAGTTTTTTGCATAATTCTAATCTCATATCGCCTTAGCTTCTAGTCCTTGAGAGCGCAATTTCTACCCTAAAAAAACCTAACATTTTCTACTCCCTAGAAAGCTCAATCTACAGTATAAAGCATATAAATAATGATGTCAAGATTAAATGGTGAAAAATTCATTTTTCAGGCAGAACAAACAAAAGGGTATCTGGAGCAGTTACCTGTTAGAAAGAAGACCAAGGTTCCATGATTGGGAGTTGGAGTTGGGTTTTGGGTGGACAGTTAAACTGGCTCTGCAAACATAGTTTTTGAGTGTTGGAGAAGGTTTGGGATAAGAGAAAGAGGAGAGGTTGAAGGAAAGAGGCCAAGAAGAAGCTTCTCTGACCGTTATCAACATTATCCTGTAATTTGGATTAACAGCTTTTCTGTGTCTAAATCTTATAATACCAATAATAGCAAGTGAAATTCGACAGTGGCCAGAAGTTCCAATCAAGTTTTCAGTGTTGCCCAAAGTGAGCCCACATGCCAACCCATTGTGGGTTTAGGTTGGATAACCCCCCCCCCAGCAAAGGACCGATCTTGATTCATATTGGCACAAGTAAAACGGGTCGACTATAAATGGACCTTGACTCTGGCTGATAATCTAATTATTGTTGGCACCAAAACAGGGGAAAGACAGTCGCCCAAGTTATTTTTACTTGTTTGGTATAATTATAAGACGATATTTATTCATTAATTTTCAAAAAAATGATGTAGACATTATATAGATAAACTGTTCAATTACATTCAGAATAAATGATTTTTGTATAGTATGTTGGGAACTTTTTTCTGCTTAATATGTTTGGTATTAATAGGGAGCACTTTGATGTGAATGTTGAAGTTTGAACCTATGTTTTAATGTACATAAAAACATTTTATGGACAAATATGGTACCACTTGAATTAGAGGAACATTTTAGTGTCTGGAGTGCATATGCATTTGCTATTCCATCTAGGGCATTCTTTCATAGAGACCAAACCCTCATTCCAACACCAAACATGTTGGGGCCAAGAAAAAATCTCAACATAATTGATTTTTAAAATGAGACATCTGTAGATTTAATATTTAAATTTTAGTATTTATTCCATTTCTCCCCATCAAAATTATAAAGCATTTTGTAAATTTTGCCATGTTGTATATAAAATTTCCAGTTGAAGGGTATTTATAAACCTTAAAAAGGCCAGAATGAACAAAATTTTCCAATTAAGGAATGCGTGCCTCCAGTAGGGTGGTGAGAATGTCTTAATTTGTGATCCCCCAATGCCCCAATCCCTCTTTATGTATTTATTTAACATGTTGAAGAAAAGGTGAAAGCAAAGTTAATAATTAAAATCCTCTCCCCTGACCATGCCGCTTTCTATGTCCTACACTAAAATTTTAAATTATAAATTTTAACTCTAAATTCCACATCCAAAACTCTAAATCCTATACCCTAAAAAACATAATCTACCCCCAATTCCTTAAACTCTAACCATAACCCTTAACATTAAACCTTAAACCTTAAGCCCGCTTTTTTAAAATGGGGCACCAAAAGAGGCATAGTATGGGTAGGAATGTGAAATCAGGTAATCGTTAATGTTTCGTGTCAGGTTATGTTAGGTTAGATCAAATCAGATACGGGTTATGTCAGGTCAATTCATTGGTTCGACTCAGGTTGATTTCAAATCAGATTGAGTTCGGGTTCGGGTCGGGTTAATTTTAGGTCCGGTAAGTTTTAGTTCAGGCCAAAAGGGTTCGGGTCCGAATTAGTTAATTAACGAGTTAATTCAGGTTTGGATGGACTTTAGGTCGGGTCACGTCGTTGGCGGATAAAATTCAAGTATGAGAATATCGATTTCGGTTAAAGTTCAAGTTGAGTCTTACCGTGTACAAATAGACTTCGGTATGGTAAGTTTCAGTTAATTAATGGGTTAATTTAGGTTCTGATGGACTTCAGGTCGGGCCACGTTCAGGTCGGGTCACGTCGTTGACGGATAAAATTCAAGTCTGAGAATATCGATTTCGGTTAAAGTTCAAGTTAGGTCTTACCGTGTACAAATAGACTTCGGTATGGTAATTTTGGGTAAATTTCAGATAAAAATAAAATTTTAGGGATTAATATGAACCAAAATATCCCTTAGGATGCCAAAATATTTTACAATTAAAATATATATATAATTATGACTAAATTGAATTAAACTAAGATTTAAAAGTGAATGTTAAGACTAAAATGAAAAAATTTAAACAAGTGAAGACCTAAAAAGTAATTAATCACTAAATAAAAAAATTAGGAGGCAAATGTCAAATGGGCAATTAATTATTGAATCAAACTTAAAAAGATTTCATTTGAATTTTGGAGGGAAAGAAGCTAAAAATTAGAGAGCTTAATTCCCTCCAAATTTTTTTCCTCCCCCACCAATTATTTTTTTCATGATTTTCATTAAAGTGAAACGGTGGGAGAGAAAGTTTCCCACCTGCGTGGGTTTTTAGGTTAGGATAAATTATTTTTTAACCCTTCTAACTTTAGATTTTTTTCATTTAAGTCCAAATTTTTACTTTTAGGCTTTAATTTAATTCAAGTGAGTCCTAATTTAAATTAATTTAATTGAAATTCCACATTTAGTTTTTGAATTCTTTTAATTATGTCCGTGATTTATGCTTCTAAGTTTTAATTTAGCTCAATTAGATCCTAAGTTTAATAAGTTAATTCAATTTGAACATTATTATTATACCATATAAATTTTGATTTAATATAATTATACACAAATTTTTGATTTGGATGTAAATATGTAATTGTAAACATGAAAGTTGAAACTTTAATTTAGTTCAATTGTACACATTAAGCTTTGATTTAAATATTTAATCAAATTCAAATGCATAAATTAGTAAATTGAATCAGAATTAATCTCGTAAATCAATAATCCTATACTAAACCGTAAGCCATTAATACTAAACTCAAAACCATAAACCTTAAGGAATCGAAATTAATCTCATAAACCAATAACTATAAGCTAAATCATAAACCATTGATACTAAACCTTAAACTTTAAGGAATCCAAATTAATCACATAAACCAATAACCCTAAACTAAACACTAAACTAAACCATAAATCATAAAGCTTAAGGAATTATGTTGACAACATTTAGATATTTAATAAAACTTTTAAATATTTTTATATACTATAATTTATAAATATAAAAATAAACATATTAATTTAATGATCATAGTTAATCATGTACCTTAAATTGTGAATATGTATTTTGTCACACTATAATATAATAAATTCATAATTTCAAAAATGTATCAATTGTAATTTATTAGTTATTACAAGTCAGATGAATATCAAGTCAGGTAAATATAAGACCAGTTCAATAACAAGTCGGGTCATTTATAGGTTGAGTCAATTACAGATCAGTTCATAACAGGTCAGGTTGATAACAGGTCGGGTAATATCAATTATTTACCGGGTTAATCTCGGGTTCATGTTCATATCAGGTCGGGTTCGCTTATCACATTATTAGGTTGAATTCGGGTTCAGGTCGTTCTCAGGTTAGGTACATATCGGGTTTAGATTCAAAAGTTCTAGTTTCAACTCGGGTTCAGGTCAACGCCAGTTCAGACTCGAATCGATTTCAGATCACCACTACCTCGGGTCATAAGCAATTCTGACTCAAGTTAATTTCAATCAATTTTGCAGGTCGAGCCAGCTTTTTACATCCCTAAGTATGGGGCATAAGATTTCCTTCCACGTAAAGGGGCATGCATGCCTACTTGTTTCCATTTCATTCAATATTTTATTATAAATATCTTCATTTCTAATTATTTTTATCCCAAAGTAGATCCGCTTTTGGTTTTAAAACAAATTAGCATGCAAGTGGGTATAGATTAATCCAATCCTTATTTATCTTTTTGTGCTTCTGAAAACTGGAGATGTCAGCCTCTACCTTTTCATGTTAGGATAATATGTTAATGGATTTGGTATCCATCCAACACATTTGTTTTCTTTACTTCGTTTAAGGGTTTAGGTATATCTTATAATGCGTGTTATATTTGTTAAATGAAAAATATTATTATTTGATATAATAACAGTAAAGTTTTAAAATTTTATGTAAAACTAATAAACTGACGATGGACAAAAAGAGGCTAATTTATCTTTAATTCCCTTCGATTATCTAATTAGAAAATAAAAAATTAATTATACCGGGATTCAATCGTATATTTTTTGTAGAAAACCACCAGTTAAAAAAAGAAAATAAACATAATTACATTGAGAGTTTATAATTATAATTGTAAACTAAATATATATTTTGGACATTTTTTATAACCAATACACAATAAACTAGTTACTTGAGATCATACAAGGACCATATATGGAAAATGTTAAAAACCAACAAAAAGGCTTGAACATAACATAGATATGAACAGATCTGATTGCATTGGCAAACAAACCACAAAAGGGATCAAACTATTGATAGACCATCGACAATAGCAAATCAGAGTCGAGCGTCGTGAGAAAACTATCTACGAACGCAAATCGTGTATCCAAATCCAATATGAGAGTCCAAAATAGGAAAGATTATCAGAATAACCTAATAAGCATCATATTGATCAATCGAGGCGGTGTCAAATCAACCTTGAGAAAAATAAAAATAAAAAGAACAAAAAATGTGCTAAAAACAGAAAAATGTATGTCACAAGGTAGAGAAGACGTGCCACAAAGGCAAAAGTAAACAATGTCCAAAAAATATAGTATTAGTGAACAAGCACATCTAGCCGGTTGGCCAAGTTGCTCATCTTTGTTCTCTTACATTCCCTTAGGTCATGGGTTTTAGACCTCCACATTCCTTTCCCTAGAGTTTTCTCTTCCTATTCCTTCTAGATAAGATTAGGATTAGAATTTATCTCTCAAAAAAATAATATTAGTTAAATAATATTACACTAAGCAAACATATTTAGTCGACTAATCAAGCTACTCATCTTTGTTTTATTATATTTTTTTAAGTCATAAATTCTAAACCTATTAAAAACACACACTTTCTTTTTTAGAAAATTTTTTATATAGATAAAATTAGAATTAGATTTATGATCTCTCAAAGTAATATTACACTAACGGTCGGGACTTGTCTTGTAGTCATTGCATTGGCATTAATTAATAATACATAAATGCAAAGGCTAGAAATTGGCAAATTTAAGTGAAAACCCCATTTTAAATAATTATTTACAAAAATGATCCCACTCAGAGTTTTATTTAGAAAAATGACCCCCAAATCTGTCACGTATAAAGAACTCGCGTTCTGCGAAAAGCGAGTTCCGATCTTGCTTTATGTGAAGCGCGAGTTGTTCAAACGTGGCATCACTTTTCAGAATAACAAACTTAACAGGATCTCGCGCTCTGCAAAATGCAAGGTCCCCAAGAATTTGAAGAGCCGACTGAAATTATCGCGGGCTATTTAATGGAACTCGCTTTCTGCAGAAAAAGAGTTCTTTGTAAATCGGGGTGGTAGAACAAGCGTCCATAGGCATGTTCGAGCGATATTTCAGGGCTATTAATCGTATAATTTCAGTAAACAACGAGTTTAGGTGCGTAGTACTGAAACTTGTCTTTCATTCGACACAAATATGGGCAAGTTCGGTGCGTTGTAAACCGGATAAAATTCACATTGAAAACGGTACCATAGCTTGTTTTTGTGAATAACTGAAAAGTTAAAAGGGCGTGATAGGCTTTTCCGGATTATTTATCAGGTTTTTAATCCGAGAATTATCGTATTTTTTGACCTTGGAGGCGTTGTGGAGGAACTTGGATTCCATTTGAAACTAACATTGGAACGTGTGATACACGGAGAAGGGTATAAAATTTGCGTTGAAAATGGTTCGAAAGCGTGGTTTTCTGTAGGAACGACAAGACAGAAAGACAACTTTTAAAACCAATGAGACCTTGTTATTTCAACGTAAACTTATATTACATCTGTAGAAAGTTGTAACCTGTTACTAGCATTACATTTCAACATAAACTTATATTACATTCGTAGAAAGTTGCTATTGGAATACGCTTATCATATTCTATCCCACAACTTCTGTTCTGACCCCGATCAAAGATGGCACCCCCACCGAAGAGGGCTTCTTGTACATTACTGCGTCGGGGTCGTCATCGGCCAATTCCTTACACATTCCCATTCTTCGTGATGTGGGTAATCATGGATATTGAGGTATACCCCATTACTCTACATTTTACACCAGGATTCCATCATCAACGCAAAATGGTATGAGCTTTGGTCGCGGTTACCTTATCGAGTATTGTGATTTGCCGTTCAACTTGTAGGTCTGACCTTGTTCAAATATGATGCAATGCTAGTAGCTCTGGGCACGTACTCATGATACAACTACATATACCAACATATCACAATACTCGAGAAATCTCTTAGCCAAAGTATTTTCGAGTATGTGATTTGTTGTTATTGGTAGCTACAATAGAAGCGAAATATTCTTCGAAGCTACCTGATTGCAACTCCGGGATGGGGGGTATTTAATGAAGGGATCTCACTTTTTGTAGAGATGGTGTTCTTCCAAGATTCCTGACATGTCAAGGATCTCGCGTTATGTGAAGAGCGAGTTTTGCCACGATTCCTGACGTGTCAGGAATCTCGCGTTCTATACAGGTGAGTAATGGGTTGAAAATTAAAAAAATAATAAATAACAACAAACACTAGCAAACCACAAATATCATATCATGTCATAAGATATTAATAAATGTTGAGGAGTAGCAGTCCTTGCCTGTCTGTTCAGGGAGCTTTGCAGAACCGTCGACCCAGATAAAGCAATAATCGGAGGATGTCTTTTACTGCTTCAGTCTTGGACTTGGTTTCGGATGTTCTTTTTAAGCCCGCGGCCTAGACATCCTACCCCATATCTATTTCCGTTTATTCGAATGTACTATTAAAATTATTTAATTTAATTTAATTTAAATTATTTTATTTTAAGAATATGTTTTAAACTATTACAATTTTTTAAATTCTTTTTCATTAATGACAGGTGGTGCCTTCCACTCACTCACCAGGGACTGCCAGAGACACAGCGAGACTACATACTGCTGATCGAGAAGATACAAAATGAGGTCAAGATTTCAGATATTTTTTCTTAATTCCTTAAAAAAAATTCGGCCAAAAAATTATATAACTCACATTCAAATTTTTTTGTTCAATTCTTGTGGACTCCGTATGCTGCTCCTCTGATTCGAGACTGTATTCCGCAGGACATCACGGACGGCTCTCACGTCTGGCTGCTACTGGTGCCACTCATCAACTACGAAATTGTCGAGTGGCATCCTACCGACCGGGTTCTGCGACAATTTGCTACATCCAAGGGGTTCCAGAGCCGCCACCCAATTTGGACGAATTACATTGGTTGACGCGGCAGGGGAAGACGGAAGTCTATTGGGGCCATCATCACGCTGACTAGGTCGGGCAATGCATGCCAAGGTATGGCAGGCGGCCGCCCATCTGTGTACCCATTGTGAACCAGGACGTCACATTCGACTATATGTAGTGGTACTACCAAAATGGGAAGCCACATATACTGACTCTGGAGGAACGCCAATGAGAAATTGTATTGCCTCCCAAAAAAACCGCCCGCCCTCACAACGTCACTCCACCCAGCGCCAGCCGATGCAACGCGATACCAAAATGGGGCCTGAAAGCCAGAGACGTCGAACACACACTGCAGGGGCCTTGTCCTCTAGAACAACGCGAGTAGTAGATCAGTCTGGGGCAGGGCTTTCGAGACCAGCGCCAGGACCGACATTCAAGCACTCCGCTTCGTCATTATTTTTACAGATGGGTGGTCCTCAGACGTTTCAGCAGGCAAGGCCTCCACATGAGCTTTTCATGACGGACGTCTTTCGTCCCTTTATGCTGGTGCTTCCACCATATTACCCAACACCGCCTTTTGCATATGTTCCTCCGGTGTTAGATGTTTCACCATTGGTAGCGCAGTTCGACTACAACATCGTCGTGCAGACGCCGTCGCAGAGTTTGTTCTACACCGGCCCCGGTGTCAACGGTGGTTCGCGTTTCAGGGACGATCATGGCACCGATGATGATGAGGACAACGACGACGATGGAGCACATGCCACTCGGAGGAATCCGCCACGAGATCGTCGTGCACCCAGCTGCGGAACGGGTGGACATAGGCGTCATTAGGACGAGGGGATATTTATTTATCAACTTTATTTATTATTTTATAATTTTTAAATATTTTATTTTGCCTTATTTTTTTATATAGTTTTAGATTTTATATTTATTTTCATTCTTTGTATAAACAATATCATACATTATTCGATAAATAAACCGGAAAAGCCTATCACAGCCTTTTAACTTTTCAGTCATTCACAAAAACAAGCTATGGTACCGTTTTCAACGTGAATTTTACCCCGTTTACAACGCACCAAACTTGCCCATATTAGTGTCGGATGAAAGACAAGTTCCAGTACTACGCACCTAAACTCGTCGTTTACTGAAATTATACGATTAATAGCCCCGAAATATCGCTCGAACATGCCTATAGACGCTTGTTCTGCCACCCCGATTTACAAAGAACTCGCTTTCTGCAGAAAGCGAGTTCCATTAAACAGCCCGTGATAATTTCAGCCGGCTCTTCAAATTCTCGAGGACCTCGCGTTTTGTAGAGCGCGAGATCCTGTTAAGTTCGTTATTCTAAAAAGTGATGCCATGATTGAACAACTCGTGCTTCATATAAAGCGAGATCGGAACTCGTTTTTTGCAGAACGCGAGTTCTTTATACGTGACAGATTTGGTGGTTATTTTTCTAAATAAAGCTCTGAGGGAGTTATTTCTGTAAATAATTATTTAAAATAGGTTTTTCACTTAAATTTTCCCTAGAAATTTGGTAGGAAAGTTAAATGCGACCTTTTTAGCGGTTGGGGATTCTACCCAAAGTTGTTGAGGACTTGAGGTGTCTATTCTATTCAATTCAAGTGGCAGAAGATGTGAGGGTGCCGGTTCAGGTGGACCAGGACCACCCGCCCCACCCCTTCAGCACCTTTCGGTTTAGCCGCGGACTGCACATTTACATTTATACTTTATATATTCAGCGATTGATATCATAGTAATTTATATACTAATGGTTGGGAGTGCACCTAATAAAGATTATATTTTTATGATAAAAAATTATATATTTTTTAAAAAATTAATGTCACATGATATAACTGTAATTTATTATGTGATAATAGTATTTAAAAAATTGTCAAAAATTAATTAATTAAAATTTTAATTAATCTAATTTTTGGTTCAAAAATTTAAATAGATGCTAAAAGAAGTTTAAAAACTTGATTTTTACTTATTTTCCATTTGGAGGAATTGACTTTGAGTCTTCTAGACATAATATATATAACTAGTTTAGTTTCAACGTGTATTTAAATTAATAATTTGTATCCCGTGAATAAATGTTGGTTTAAGTCATTTTCCATTGTGCATGAATATAGAAATATAATAAAGTTAAAAAAAATTTGCATGCGTAACGGGAAAGGTTTACTTTATATAAGTCGTCGAGTAGTGCATAAAGTCAGCAATCCATGGTAGGTAACAGTTTTACCTATGAAGTGAATAATTAGTGGCGTTTACCATTACCAGAATATTTTGGTTGCGTATAGATTAGAGCCACATTGTCATTGTGGACCATTCAAAGAAGCCGGACCCAATTAGGTTTCAGATTAGGGTTAGTGGATCTGTAGCCTTTTACAACTGCATCTCATTGTTTCTATTTTTTCTTCTTCCCTCATCATCACAGACACGTCGAGTCCTAAATAATTTCACAATTTTTTTTTGACAATTTTGAGATGTAATTGTTGGTTGAATTTTATTTTTATTTTTATTATTGTATTAATAAGTTTAAGTATATTTATGTAATAATTTTTTTATTTAGGAATGGAGGAGTATTATAACGGTTTAATGATTTAAGGGTTGTTGTGTAATTTATTAAAACGATGTTTTATTTTTTAAAAAAATTTATTGACTTATTGATTGCGTGACACGTTAATTTATGAATAAAAATGAGTATAATAAAACTCAAACTCATGGAGTATAATAACATTTTATTTCTTTTCCTTACATGCATCTACTTTAACTCATTTTGGACTTGTTTTTACTAAGGTCATATGCAATCGCTCTTGTTATGTATATCCAAAATCACCAAAATAATTATAGAATATTTTTTATATAAAATTATAAATAATTTTAAGTCGCGTATAGAAAGTATAAAATGTCATTGGCCTTTTTGAAGTACATAAAATCGTGTTGAACCAAGAAAGAAGGTTGTTTTGTTACTAATAGAAATCCTCGACGTGTTCTTATTTATGTTTTCATACTAAAAATTAGATTTAGGATTTAGGGGTTTGTGGTTAGGGTTTAGAAAATTTAGGGTATGGTGTATTTGTTAGGGCATATGGTGTAGAGTTTAGAATTTAGAGTTAGAACTTAAAATTTATTTATTTTTAATATTTTTTTAATATTGAGGCATAAAAAAGACACAAAAAAGGGTTTTGTTACATACCTTTCATTTCATACACACAATTTTTTACAGGATTTCACGCACAAAAATTATTGAGATATTATGTCGTGGTTATTAATTTATATTAACGTCCTTCATCCCCATGACATATTTATTGAAATCTCCTTCAACAATGAAAATTATATGAAGATGGAAAATGAATTGGCACGTGTGATTCAGCATTATTATCATTCCAAATGGTCCACATGCATGGTTTGTTTTATTAGCTTATAAGACAAAGCAGTGCTAAAAAGTTAACTAAACATGATTAGCATCTAATCCTTTTGTTAGTCTTATATAATCATTATTAGATAAAATGAAGTTTGGGTTTGAATTTGTAAGTAAAGAAGACGGACGTGGAGTAGATGGGTTTCTTTTCTAATATTTCATTGCTAAAAAGACCGACATATAAAGGTGTAAAGGTATGTAAGTTGGAGAAGAAGACCCCACCTCCCTTATTTTTGCCAAGTACATATTATTTATAAATAAAAAACAATTTGTTAAATTATTAAGTATAAACAATGTTATTTGTTTATTTAATATTTGAGGCTACCAAAGAAAAGAAAGATGTGAAGGTTGAGGAACAGCGGGGTGCTTCCACTTTCAGCTTTGCAAAAACCATTTGCAATGCATGCGGCGGTCGTAAGATAAATGGGAAATTTATTTATTTTAATAAGGACACACGTCACGTGCATCCATAGCTGAACAAACCCATCGTAAATTTTCATTCTTTATTTTGATATACTCAGGGATGAAGAGCGACCGGAGCAGCAATCATCCCTTTAAAAATTAAAAATTAAAAATTAAAAATTAAAAATTAAAAAATAATTTAAATTTTTTATTAAATATCAATTTCCGCTTCTCATAAATTTTTTTTATAAATTTACCCTCTTAAAATTTATACTAATAGAAAATAAACTATCAACATAAATATATTTAATAAATTAAGCATAGTAATATTTAAAATTTATATTTTATTTATCTTTACAAAACAGAACGCAATCATACTACTGTATCAATAAGAAGGAACATGAAGAAATCAAATAATAATAATATAGGAGTAATAAAAGGGAGACATTGTGTGATTAATAAAATAAAAATTTATATCCAATACACTAACGGTGAAAACTTTTAGTTTTCATGAGTGTCTTAATTTTAGAGTTTAGAAACTTAATTTAGAGTGTAGAGTTTAAGAGTTTAAGTGTAAAAATTTAGAATTTAAAGGAATTGATTAGAATTTAAGAATTGAGGTTAGAATTTAGAAGTTAAAATTTAAATTGTAGGGTAATATATTGAAGACTTAAGTTTTAACTTATAAACCCTAAATTATAATCTTAAACCTTAAATTTTATTCAGAAACCCTAAATTTTAAATTATTAAATTTAAAACCCTACACCCTAATTGAGTATTTAGACTCTAAAATTAAAATACTTGTAAAAACTTTTAATTTATACCGCCAGTATATCAAAAAATTATTCATAAAATAAAGGGTAGCGTTAATCTATATCAACATCTCCTAATCAACTATTTACCTCTCTCAACCGTCAAAAAACAGTTGAGCATATTTACATCTCTATCCACCACAAATCCGGAAATGCCAACTGTATTCCTTTCTTTCCCTTCGCTGAATATCTTTTTCGACTATAAATATATATTTTCCTTATAGCATATTTCCCCCACTACCACAATCCATCTTCGACTACTACCTTCACGCTGCCGAGAAGCCAATCCCCATGGCCTCGATTACACGACTCAGAATCAAGTTCGAGTCGAACCACTAGAGAGTCATCCGACGTGGGCATTTGTGTTTTCAGCTGTCGTAAGCTCGGAACCAATGCTTTCTCTGTCCATTCTTCTAATCCAGTTTGGCCTATCCATACCCCACTTGTAATCTTTTCCAGAGCTTCATCTACAATCTCGATCGTCACTCTGTCGCCAATAATGCTGCAAAACGTTTTCGTTATCAAGTTGGATATATCACGTCTAATGGGACCAAAATCGACAGGTTTAAAGACAATAGCCTCGTCGACAGAATTGAGCAGCTCATGGGATATCGATGATGTTGTTGAGTTGGATAACAGTCTATTTGTCAGGCCATGTTCTTCATGATCAACTGTGAGATCACTGGAATTGTGTGATCCATCTGCTGCTTTATCATCCTCCACATCAGCAGCCTCATTAAGATCAAACGATAGAGAACCGGATTCCTTCCTCGGCTTTGTTGCTCTGTCCTCATGGAGCCAACTGGCTCGGCGCTTTGAAGTTTTCTCACTAAGGGATAACCTTAATTGCCAACCTCCGCTTGCTAAACTGGCAAGCTTCTTTTCATCCAGGGAAATACCATTAGATGTAAAATTAAGATTACCTGGCATCCAATTAGCAGTGAGGACAAATATAACATTTCCTAGACTGATCTCACGACCATGAGAATCAGCAAGTCGACCTCTCTCCATTGCTCGTTTTATGCTACCTCTAACTAGCATATCCGCTTCATCAATATCTTCAAGCACTACTACTGAGAAAGGGTTTCTCCTAACTGCCTCCGCTATTTTATCCACCACAGTTTTACCACGGAAACTCACATCGGATTCCCCATCATCACGTCTTGAACCAAGACATATCACAAATGGATGAGCCCCACATACTTGATCTGAGAGGGCCAATGCCATCTTCATCTTGCCAATCCTGTCAGGGCCAGAAAACAATAACCAAATGTCGCCCTTTGAACCGGTACCCCGCCTCTTTCCATTGCCTATTTTACACTGTGTCACTGTTGTGGCCACTGCAGATGCTGCATCCCGCTGCCACCACACCTTCTCTATTAGACCCTTAAGGAGTTTCTTGAATGACTCAACATCTGACGTGTTCAACAATTTGTTGCTTTGCAAATTTTGCAAGTTGTTCTGTGGTTCAGAAGGTATACAACCTAAAAAGTCCCGCAGACGCTCTTTATCAGTTCTTTCAGGTTTGGTCTCAATGATTTTTGGTCGTCCAAGAACAAGGTCTGTCTTTACAGGGCTTCCAGGTGGGCTACTTGTCCATTCCACTGGTTGGCTACCCACTAGATGTGGGTTTAGTTGAAGTGTGCCCCCAATGTTTTTGCTCAATAGTAATTTGGGTTGGAAAGGTTGGCGTCCTAGCAGACTAGAATTGTTCAAGATCGTCATCGAGAGAGCAGCAGGAGCAAATCTCTCAGATCCTAGACCGGGCTGATGAAAATTTGGATGGAGATGCAAGCATGTATCATTCCATTTCTTTTGCAATTCTTGAGTCTTCTGCGTCCATATCACCTCTTGATCCTTAGTCTGTATATAACATGTCACCGTAACAATAAAGCTTAGATGGAAGGGCAAAAAGATTTACCAGTGCAAATATTCAACACAGAACATACACACAAAAAGAATCTAATAAGACTAGGTTTCTAATTGGCTTGAACTTGTTACCTGCGCCTGATCTACTGTTTTGACATCACTATCATGGGCCTTGGCATTCTGTAACCAAGCCGGCAATGCTGGCAGAGTTGACTCCGAACTAATATCAGAGGGACGTTCCTCAAACTCCTTGGCTGCTAAAAGTTTTGCAAGATCTTGTTTATAATTCTGCATGCACTGTGGGCAGCAGCCAGTTTTCCGAGCAGGGTCAAAATTGTCGGAGGGTTGCCTAGGTTGAGCAGTTGTAGTTGCCAACCCCTTCAATGGGGAGAGGGACTCAACAGAGTTGCCAAGTATCCCATTGCTCGCAAGCCTGGAAGATAACATGCATATTACAGTTAATCAACAATACCCAACGGCCATTGGCTACAAATTTACCAAAACAAGAAAAGAGTCCCAGACCCACAGTTCAAATTGCAGCATCTAAGTTCAGAATTTCCATAGGAACCAAACGAGAGCAAGCAACACAAAGTCAAACAGGAACATGAATGTAAAAGCCTCTTTTGGACTTGAACGAATCCTTTTGCATTAAGCAAGTCCTAAAGCTGATGGGGAAATTGTTAAAATATTAGATCAGAACCAACCTTTCCCCAGAATAAAATCCATTAGTAGCACAGTAACTGTGGATTCTATAAACAGAAATTTCCTGATACCCACTAATATTCTATATTCAACTTGAAATGAATTCCAAAATTTCGAACCTTACTTTTCCAAGCATCATCTGAGCAAATTTAAGCATTTCTACATTCAAAAATCAAAGCTAAAAATAAACAAGCTTGCAAAGTTGTTAAAATAAATACCTGGAAAACATTCCCGGTGAGGGAGCTCTCGCAGCTATAGGAACAGCCTGCAGATCCCAGTCATTCTCCATTGAAGGATGATAAACTTGACATCTCAAATAAGTTTCACAAGTAGCAGTTCCAATCAACCAAACTCTGGCACTCCCTTCTCCAAATCTCCCCAACAGCTTCCCCATCTCAACCACTGCAGTGCGCCCGGCTTCCGATACCGCCTGCTGCGGCTGTTGAACCCCACCGGCAAGACCCACTACCTGATTGTTCTCCACTAACCACTTCAAGTCACCCAAATCAAGAATCACCCCTCCACAATCCAAGTTCCCAATCATTGCTCCAACTTTAGTGCTCAACTCCTTGATTTTTGCAACCACTTGGGTTTTATCCGATACAAAATCTTTCCCCACACGAACCACCTCAACGTTTCTCAAAACCCCATCCATTTCCTTACTCTCAATCTTCCTCAAAATCTCCTTAACAATCGATTCCGGTTCCAAATCACCGACCAGAACCGGGTTCATCTTCTTACTTCTCATCAGAATATCGATTACCCGCTTCACTTCCTCACTTCTTTGCTGCCGGGCTGCCCCTTGCTGTAATCTCGGGTTCAAATACAAGTTCCAACTGGGGGAAGACGCGGCAACGGCTGAAACAGGAGCTACGATGGGTCTGAATCGCAATCCGATTGGACCGGCAGTGTTGGCTGAGTTTGAAGTCGTGGAGCTCAATGATTGTTCAATGGTTGCTTTAATGGCTGGACTTGAAAAACTGGCCTCACGCATGACTCTACTAACACTTGGATCATCAAGAATCGATATTATTAATTGCTCCAATTCTACCTTAACCGCCAAAAGCGGTTGCTGTTGTTGCTCGGGACATCCACGGCGCTGATGGGCTTGAGCACGTTTAAGAGCTGCCATCAAGGCATTGGAAATCGGTGGGTCGAGGCCCGGGCTGCCACCGGTATTGGCGCTATGAGAAGTGGGGAGACGGTCCAACGCGACGCTGAAGCAAAGCTCCAAAGCTCGACACTGCAAGGGATGAGAAGAATTGGGGTGGGATTTGATACATGCTTGGCGAAGGAATCCGGAGGGAGACGCAAGGAGCGTCGCCGCCACATGGAGCGGCGTCGTTTGGCCGTGATTCCTCCGGCTTGCTTCGGCAATCGAATGGTTCAGCACGCTGGCCGCCTCCGGCGTCAGGGTCTGTTGGATCGTGCTTAATTCAGCTCTCATTTTTTCTTCTTCCTCCTCCTTTTAGGGTATCTACTGTATTCCTAAATCGTCTTAATTTTCTATAATCTAAAAAGAAATCTGAGATAATGGAAATAGAGAGAGAGTGAAAATGAATCAGCAAACGAAAGAAAGCTTTTTACAGACAAAAACAAGGAAGTATGAATATGAAAGAAACCATAGATAGAGAAAGAGAAGCTTATAACCTTGTTAGCTTTAAGTGGTTATGTCATCTTTTATCTATCCTTGGGTTTTTCCTTATCTCCATCTGTCTTCTCTTCCCACACAAAATTTCCTTTTGAAAAAACAAAGTAAGATTCAACGCGAAAAGGAAAGATCAGATCCCCTCTTTCACAAGAAACTCCCCACTTTTTTTCTCATCAAATATCCAGCACAATTTAAGTGCAAATTCTAGAGAGGAAAATTGGGTAAAAAGTAAAAATTAAAAACAAAATGGGAGAGAGAAAGTAGGAAGGGGGAAGTAGAATTCGTTAAGGCTGAGGACCTTGAAAACATGTTTTGTTTTTATTTGAAAAAGAAGGGAATAAGAGAATTGGAAGTCGTATGTGTGAATTATGAGAGATTCGAATGCAAGGAATTCTGAAAAATGCTTTCTGGGCAGCGCAAAATCTCATCTTGTGTCATTCCCTTCCCTTCCCTTCCCTTCCCTTCCCTTCCCTTCCCTTTGTTTCTATTTTTCTATTGATTAAATAATAAACTTTAAACTTACTTTCTCTTGTCTCTATACATCAATACGTTAGAGATAATGAAGTGAGACAAACACCCTTTTTAGAAAGAGAGATAGAGGGAAATAAAAATTTATTTTCTATTTTTTAATACTATTGCATTTCGTTCATTCATTCATTCATCTTCTTTATGACCATAAGATTGTATTCTTTTTACATTTTCTCACTTTTACCTTGTGACGGTAGGACAGGTGGATTTAGCGGCGAAATCATAATTTTTATATATATAACAAGGTCAGATTCATATATAGGGTATAAGATTTTTTTATATGATTATAATAACTATTATTGATCCCATAATATACTTAATTAGGTGGTCAATTTTAATTTTTCGTATAAAAAGTCTGATGTAATTTTAATATTTTCATATAATGGTTATTTTTTAATAGGGTCAATTACATCATAAATTTACATTTAGCTCCTCCCATGTGGATTCAATATTAACCATCTTTACATTTTAAGATTTTTAATGATTTATATTTGTTTTATCATTTATATTTAAATTTAATTATTAGTGTTGACAACCTTTAGAGAGCAAGAGATTAAAAGCTCTAAGTTGATACACCTTTCTCCCTGTAAGTTGTGAGTTCTAGACTCATTAGGAGTATTTTTTTTCTCCCCTCTCTTAAGTAGGAATTGTTTTCATAAATCTAACGAGTAGTCTCAGTAGAATTAGGATGATATTAATTTTAAGAGATCAGAGTTTGAATAACTTTGTTTTGCAGGTTGTGTGCTTTATTAAATAGTTTAGAAAAAATATTATTTTTAATAAAATCGATTTTTGATATAATAATAACTATCAATATTTGATTTATTAGTCGATTAATTCAAATCAAATGTTTTTAATTTAATTTATTTTTTTATAATAATGATTCAAATGTTAATATATAGTATAAAAATATATTTTATCCTATTAAATATTTTTAAAATAATCTAAAAGTGATTATAAGGTAGTATATGTGTATGCATATTTTTAACCATTTAACAATGCATATATCTTATAAATAAAACAAAACGATTAAATTCAAATTATTTAAAATAAAATTTATCTATTTTTTTACTAAAACACTTAATAAACTCTATTAAATCAAATGATAATTAATTACATCTTCACATTTTAAGAATCGTTACGCGATTCTGATATATGAAAATCGATGTGACGAAATGAGATAGGAGAGTGAGCTCACGCACAGTGGGGCGAAGAGTTTGTAAAAAAGGGGTAATACATATGTGTTTTTCAACCGATTTTGGGCTTTTCACACACTACAATGGCATCACACGACTTGCACCTTTTCGTACTCACTTGACACTAAATATTTATTTTAATTCTTAATATTTCATTTTAAATTAAAATATTTTTTGTAAATATAAATTATTAATTAACTAACAATAAATTTTTTAAATTAAAATATTTTAAATATACTAGAAATTTATGTTGGAGTTTGTAACTGTAGAATTAGTTAGCAGTTTTGTTAGCTTTAGTTGGTTATATTTTTAGTTGGACAATTGAGGTGTATAGCTGCAATCTGAATTGCTATATATATATATATATATATTAACATAATACATTGTAAATTTAATGGGATGATGAATAGAATCACTCTTTTCATAATATTCAACAATTTAAATATTTTAATTAATATTAGAATTAAAATTACGTTTTTAATAACACTTCTAAGTAATTTTAGGTGATTATATTATGATATATAAATTTATTTTACAAATATATCACATTTTTTTTTAATTTACAGTTAACTTGTTCAGATATTCACACGATGCACGGATTGATTGCATGTATAATGAATAAACATTATCCTTTATTTTTATAGAAAAAATCCTACATTAAACTAATCCTCAAAAGTTCCTTTCTAACTCATTTCATTTCATTCTTTACTTTACTATATTTTCTTACCTTATCTTTTCTCCTTTCACTGGAGTGGTTGACTAGTTTTTTTATTTAAATATATATAATGTAGATAGAGTTTGAATTTGATTTGATTGGTTTTATTACTAGGTAATTATAAAATAATTAATAAAAGTAAGTTAGAAAATCACAATCGATGTATATATATATATAATATTGACTTGTTTTTTTTCATAAAAGACACCATTCTCTTATGGAAGTCGTAAGTGACAAAGCTTTTTAGTATTAGGGTTTTAATTCAAGCAAACCAATAAATAGGAACTTAACCATTATTATATTTAATAAATTCATGTTACTCTTTTGTAATTTTAGAGTTTGAATTATTGGAATTGAATAAATTGAACATTCTAATGATAGGAGGGAAGTAATGGGGGGAGTGAAGGAAAAAGAAAGGAAACTTTTTAGGGATTCCCGACTTTACAAAAAGCAATTTGATACTTCTAATGCTAACAACTACTTTATGTGTGAGAGAGAGAGAGAGAGAGAGAGAGAGATGGAGTCTTAAAGGAACATATTTCATCATCACTCGCCTTTTTCCTAACGCACGCTCTTCTCCCTTCCCTTTCCTTTTACGCCTTTCTCCGTATTCCTTTTCTTTCTATCGTCCTACAGGATATTTTTATGCAAATATTTTGTTTTTTTAATATTATTTACTTGATTTAAAAAGCATTAATTTTTTGTTTTATTTTTTTTAATTTTATTTGATTAGTAAGAAGAGTTTCTTGAGCTTTTACTTTTATGAAATTCATCTAGATAATATGACACCCGAACAACATTAGAAATAATATTTTAAGTAACTCATCATACCAACTAAATAAATTAAAAAAATAAGCGATAAATCAAAAATTAATATTTTTATGTCAGATCCGTAAATAATATTAAAAAAATAAAATATTTAAGTAAAAAAACCGTCCTACAGTCTGTAACTAATCCGGTCACGCGCTAACTGACGCGTGAAACGAAGTCCTTTCCTTTTCCGGTGACCGAGAGGAAAAAGTGAGTTTAAATGTAAGGGAGAGATTTCAACTTTCTGCATTTATTACCGTTCAAGTATCTTTGCCACCTGCTTTTGTCTGCTTTTTCAGTTTTTCTCTTCCAGTTTTTTTTTCACCTTTTCCTTATGAAAAGACTATAATACCCTTGTATTCTCCTTGTTATTAAAGATTTGACACGTCGAGCATGCATTCAATTAAGCTAAAAGTTGGTTTTTGTACTTGTGTAACGGAAATGGTTTATAAAAATTCATTTATAGACACTGAACCTGATTAAATTAGTGAAATATTACATTTGAAAAAAAAAGGATTCTTCGAAACATATTTAGGGAAATGAGAAATTTTTAAACCGAAGGGCTCGTTTGTAGGTGGATGATTAAAATGATGAGCCCGATTGCCAAAATCTCAAAGCTTTTGCTTTGACTTTGCAATTTGCAAAGAACCTAAAAAGTTGAAAACTTTGACGCCAGGAACCACCCTTTCCTTGTGACGGTGATGAGACATCCCGAACACGCATAAAAGTTTATCACAATTTCTTTTGTATATTAAATTTATAAATAATTATTTAGTGCACAACAAATGGTAAAAATAAAAAATTCTTGCAAATGTTTCAGCTTTAAAGTTTAATTATATTGTTTAGCTTTTATGTTTATGTGTAAAAGTTTTAAATTTAGGAGGCGTAATTAGAATTTAGAATTTAAAGTTAAAATATAAAATTTATAGGTTAAACTAAAGATGGAGCTATAATCAAACATTGAGAAGAGAAAGACTCTATTTAATCTTTAAATTTAAAAACTGATAAAGATAAAATCTTTATTTGATTAGCATTTAAACTTAGAAGAACCTCAAATTCTATTATACTAAAATATTCTGGGAGGAGACAACATATACATAGTTTCGTCCCTGGTTAAACCCAAATTCCTAATCATATTAACCTAAAACTTAAATTCCAAACCCTACACTTAAATCCCTAAATCTTAAAATGTGTCCTTAAAATAAAAATATGTATGAATTTTTTTTTATTTTTATCGTCAATATATGAATTTTTTAATTTATTAATATTATTGCATAACTATCTTAGTAATTGGACCCAACTTTTCCTTATATTTCTAAATTCATCATTTGAGGTTTTTTTTGACGAAGTTTTCCTTTCGTGGTTTGGTACTGTTGTAAAATTTGACTTCCAAATCACATTATTCGTATTTCTGGATTTCAGTTCGATGCTTTCGCCCCCACGGAATCTTCGTGGTTTTTGCACGAAAAAGACACTATTTTGACATTTTTTCCTGATAAAAGTTGTGTTAAAAAATCTGATAAAAGTTCTTTTTGACTTAGTCATACAAAAACCTTAGTATTATTTCCAAGAGAAAAATGAATCATTTTAACCAATATTTTTTAACCCTTCTAATTCATTTAAAAATTAGTATCTTAGTCCGCTTATAAATTTAGATAAATTTATATGTTATTCGAACACTAATTATCTAGGATAGAAAAAATAATATCATTATTTGTCATCGGAATCAACTCCATGAATTCAAATTTTAACTTTTAAAGTGTTAAAAAACTTTTATGTACAAATTATAAGAGTATGTTTAGTTCGAGTATTACTATATTTCCTCTAGTGATAAGAATTTTTTTACCTTTTAACCCTGAAGGTTAACTTTGAACCATCTTGATAGAGGCTAGATCACGGTTTGAATCGAACGTGGTGCGGCAGTGCTCGATGAACGCCATCGCTATTGCTTCTGGATCCATCTTTTTTTTTTTTGAAAAATTATCTTCTTTTATATTTGTTTTATTTCTAATACGAGATTAAGATAAATTACTATGAATGTCATTTTTTTTGTTTAGTTTATTGAACTGAAATATAAGATTAGGCAAGATAAAGATCATTTTTAATATGAATGTCATATTATGAATTTTAAATAAAATATGTAAAATTTATATTTATGAAAATTAAGCAAGACAAAGATAAGAGGAGACAGGTCTCAAAATCAAGATTTTGTAGACATGCAAAAGAAAAAAAGAAAAGGACAAATTTGGCTGAGAAAATGAGAGAAAGGAAATGACACACACATATATTGTTAAATGTTAATTACAAATATTGAATTTACTGGGAAATTAGAATAAGGATGCATCCAAATTAATGTAAAGAAGGTGGTCCAAATCCATTTCTTCATGTTTAGACATCGTCAGCCTCTTGCCTACCATTACAACCTTTCATTACATGCCTACATGTATCTATATTTGTATGACATCAGTATCAGGGAACCTAGCCGCATATCCAGAGAAGCTCCAAACACTCGTTAAGTATGGTGAAGGATGACAGGAGTGAAGGATGAATAAGGTGATTTCATTATTTGTCCAGAACATTCCTCCCGCCCTGCATTGGAATGGACTGCGGCAAGCGTTTGGTAAGTATGGTGAAGTGGTCGACTCATTTATTGCTAGAAAGCTAGATAGGTCGGGTAAGAGATTCGGGTTTGTTCGTTTCTTCAACAGGCGAGAGGCTGAAATGCAATTGAAAAGTTGAATAGCAATCGATTATTTCGTTTTCAGTTGGCTGTGTCGGAGGCAAAATATGGGGCTGGTCCGACGTCTAGGCGAAAGAATGAATCTACCAGGTTTCAGGGGCCTCAATCCCCTAAAGTTGGAAAGAATTTTCATTGTGAATTACCAGGAAGCAATGACAGTAGGTTTTCTTACCGAGATGCAGTTCTTAATCGAGGTGGTAGGGTTTTGAAAAGCGTTCAGGGTTTAGTTGAAAAGGAAGCCTTAAGGAGCCTGAAAAGTTGCCTGATTGGCATTATGGAGACTGCTTGTAGTGTTTATAGCATTGAAGAGAAACTTAGCACTTAGACGATAGGGTTTCTTCCTCTCCAAATGTTCCTTCTGTTGGGAAAAGTTGGTACACCCAATGGCGCAGCGAAAAATTATTCGGCGTAATCTACCAGTGATCCATGTACGAGGGACGAATTCGGGGTGATAAAGGATGAAAACATTACCTCAAGTAATCTGGAATTCCGCAGCGAGTATAGGAGAATTCAAATCAAATTCGAGTCGTCGCAGCAACGTTCCGACCTCTACGCAGTCCACCCGAATAAAATGAACATTTTTTCTCTTCTTTAACTGTTAGAGATGATTTTCGAAAAACCTATGTTGGCTGCTAGACCTTATGCCTTTATATAGTATTTAAAAACCTAATTCTAATTAAATTCGGATTATTTAAATATACAATATATTTAACCGAATATAATTAAATATGTAGAATCAGGTTCTATTTTAATTAGGTTTCTTTTAGAGATATATATATTTAATAGTATTTGATAATTACAATAACTTATTAAATATTAACATATATATAAAAACGAAATTATCCATAATTACAATAATTATAACAATTTCGGTTTCTCACTAATTACGTGTACAACAAATTTGTACACATGCTATCTAGTTGATATTTGTTCATTTCAATCATAGGGTGTGACCTTTATTGGTTCATGTAACATTAACAGTAATATCCAGAACAATTCTAATATTACAAGCAATGAGCGGCATCTAGTAATACATTATTGCTACCTAAGTTACATGAAATCGTGGTTCGATTTAACCTTTTTCATGATTAACTTCTTTTATGTATTTCATCATTTTGTCCTCACATCTAGATCAAACACAAGTCATGGATTAGTAATACTTGTATAGTCCATCTAATGTTTCTTGATATCTTGAGTAGACTATTATAAACGAATAACTATGATATCTCATATCAATTTATTCAAGCATGACCATGCATTTTCTAGTCTCACTCAATCAAGTGGCCTATGATATTACTCTTATTATGTAGGAGGGATAAATCCTATCTTGATCAACCATATTTCGCTACATAGATTGTGACATATCCAATATCAGTCTTTATAGTGTAGTCAGTTACGACACACGTTTGGTCGTATCAAAATATGTCACTCACGATGTTGAAATAATGATGATCTCAAGTTTGATGATCACATATGTAGTTATCACCATGAGCAATGTTGTGACTATCACATAATAATCCAAGAAACATGCTCATAGCGGGTCAGTCTAGTATATCGTTCCCTAACACATACTTATGTATTGATTTTGACATCTTCATGCTAGATGTCAATGACAACACTTTGTCATCAATCAACTACATATTAGTCTTAATACATTATTGTTGTCCAAGCCCACAATAATTCCCGACTAAAGACATTCAAGAATAACTATATTATTCTAAGGACTTTATTATAATTTAGTTTATTTATAGATACACAGAATAAGACTGAAATAATAATAATGATTTCTTATTAATAAACAAGATAAAATAAGTATGTCTTTTACAACCATCTCATAATTGGTTTTTGAGCATACTCCAACACCTTCGGTTCAATGTGAGTCAGCTTTGTTTTTGCCCTAACTTCATCAGCCTTCTTGTGGGAAACAAAGGAATATGGATCCTTAGCAGAGTTTCAGGAAAAAAGCGATGTCTAAAGCAAATATGAGAAAATGGGACCGGACCCTAAAAAAAAGAGAAGCAGGACTTGGCGGTGGAGAGCTCGGAGTTGGATAATAGTATTTATTAATTCTGAAATTTGAATTAACTCCATTTTTTACTTTTTAAATTGTGTTTTTTTTTAATAGAAATATGAGACGTATTGTATGGTCATGATGTGGGAGATTGCAATCTTTGTAAAGGACAAACATGGTTGTTTTAATAATGGGCAAGGGCTGTATCATGTATGTATGGTGCAATATAGAGAAAGAGACATATATTCTTACTGTTTGTTCTACACTCTAAATCTTTCAAAGGATTCATTTTTAGTTCAAAGATTGTCTTTCGATCTACTTGCCTTGTCCGTAAGTTTTCAAATTTATATTTGATTAAATAATTTTAAAAAACATTAAAATTAACAATCAAGTAAAAGAATCAGATTATTTTTTTCATAAGTTTAAAATTCTAATTAGATGTAAAAAATATAAAAATTAAATTATTTCCCCCCAAAAAATTAAAGAACTTCAAACACCCTTATTATAATAATTAAATAAACATAATTTTTTTATAGCAAATAGACATAATTATTTCATATATTCATTATGGGACAGGTAGTCGAATTAATGCTTCTTACTACCAAAAGAAAAAAAAAATCCCATTATGCCATGTTTAAAATCAACCGTTCTGCATCACACTTATTGGAATAATTTAAGTTATGAAAATATTTACAGCAAGTACAAGTAGAATAAAATAATAGTTTGTGGAGGGACCTCAATAAATTAATAATGTTTGGGATCATTTTCTACGCCATATATATCATATGGTCTCTATTTAAGTTACAAAATGTATATATTTCACTATTATTATCGTGGATTTTTTTTTCTTTTGAATTTGACACAATATCAAGATTATCATAATTTATTTTTTAAAATATATACAAGAAATTGTTACACGTTTAAACACTTAAATCAATTGTACACCCGATTTTAGTGGATGAACTTTTCAACGAAAATTTTTTATATATATAAAAAAATTTAAACTTGAGACATGATTAAGTAATATTAAGTTTCTTATGACTTAGACCAGTCCGTTGATGACGTACATAAATGTTTTTGTTTCACTTGATTGTTGCAACATCAACAAACCATTTTTATATATAATTGAGAAAGAGGAAATTTCTAGGGGAAGCTCCTTCGTTTTGTCTTTTGCAAACCCACTCCTTAAGCATATGATACCATAATAATTCCTTTCAATTTAGAAGGAAAAAAATACACTAAAAGGTAACCTCATTAGCCTAAACCTTCCCCCCCCCCCCAACGTTTGAAACCTTCATATCTCTCTTTCCATTACATTTGAATCAATCCACCTCCCTCTCTCTGTCTACTATATTTAAAATTATTATTTTATCTTACCATCATTGGCAAAAGGTGCTTGCTTGCTTTGTTGTTGGTTCCTTCACAAGAGAAAAAGTTGATTCTCCCACTATACCACCCCACCAATAATATTAAGAACCATGATTCAAAAAGCTCCCCCCCCAATCTAATTGCTAAAGTCTCAATTTTTAAGTAATTAGAACATTAAAAAAGGGCGCCTTTCTCTCACAATTGATCAATCCATTATCATGTGTTGATGGTGAATAATAGTAAAAAACAAGCCTCTTCCAAAGTATAATTGATGGCATATCATGAGACAAAGGGTCCCACAACTCTTTTCACTAGTGCAAGCCAAACCCCACATTTTAACACTTTTTTTCACACACACACATGTGGTAAACAAAGTGTGTATGATAATCATGTCATGGAAGGTCAAACTTTAAGCAAACATGAATATAACAACAAAGTCACTCACAGCTGTGGGAGCATATGAGAGCTACCACCACCTTTTATCTATAAAGTTTTGGTACCTTCTTGCACTCAAAGCAATTAGACTTTTTCAAGTACCCACTTTTTTGATTGGATGAAGCACCAATCAAGCAAAAGATAACCATTGATTCCCCATACCTTTTTACAATAGAAGAAAGGTACAGTCACTTTTAGAAGTGTAAAAGGGTTCAAATTTAATGTTAGTTGTTATTCCAACAACAAAGGGAAAAATTTTAAAAAATATTATAACTAATGACGGGTTTTAATTGAAAAAATATTGCCTTACTTCAAGATGGGTTTGAAATTCAATTACGTAATTGATGTCGATATTTCATCTTACATGAAATTAGAAGACACAAAATAAATTAGTGATTATAGAAATTGACATATTGTTTTTAAGAAATAAAACATTATTATTATTTCTTTATTAGAAAAAAGGGAGACAATTAGAAGATGCCAAATCCCCCACCTCCAAGGCTTTGTTTGAAAGTATGTGGCATCTATATTTTTCTCTCTTTTTTACCTTTTTGGAATCCTTAAAGAGTTACCAACAAGAGGAAGAAAGCATAGTTAGAATAAGCTTGAGGGGAGAAAGCTACTTTTCCCCACCACTAATGGTGTGGGAAATTAGGGTTTTGTGGCACCCATGCCTTTACACACAAGCATATTCAACTTTTGTATGATTGACTGACTCTTTTGGATACATCTATGTTAAAGCAAGACATGCCTACGTGAGGCACTCAAACCATACACATTCAAGGTGTGATAATTGGGTTTAATTAAGGCATAAAGATTTGTTTTAAAAGACACCCAACTTTCAAAGGGACCTACCTTAATTAGTAAATTTAGTTGGTGATCATAATCTCGGAGATAATTTTTTTACCATCCAAACTTCAAATAGTGGGTAAATAATATCCCTTTTATAAACCCAACGATTTAAATATAAGATCATGTATAATTAAGTCAATATGTACACTTATCGGAGTAGTGATTTATGGCCACAATTTTATTATATTGTGTTTAGTACGATTGTAGAAATAATAGGGTCAACCACCTTATTTGATTTGATAAATATGTGTTAATGGTGAAAGCAATGAAATTGACGATTGTCACGGACCAAACTTTTTGGACCGAGACATTAGCGCGAGCAACAAATAGGGAGGTTGTGCGCAATGCAACGGGCGTGTCAAATGTGGCCCAGCACTCGGAGAATGGCGAGGACCATACCTTTGGGACCGAGGCGTTAGCGCAAGAACCAGCTAAAGAAGGGTTGCGCGGTGTAACGAGCTTGCCAAGATCATTAGACTTGGCCCAGCACTTGGAGGAAGGCTAAAGAGCCCGCAAGCCCACAAGACTTAGCCAAATCCATGGAGGATTCAGGAGGGTAAATTGGTCAAAACATTATCCATTTATTTGAATATAATGTATAGATAATGTTTGTGATAATTAGAGATTTGAATTTGAGATTTGATCAGATAAGATAAGATAAGATCAATCTCGACCGTCGATGTAATTTAAACTGAGCCGTTGGATGTAGGGGAGTTCAACTATAAATAGAGGCTCCCTCATCACCTGTAAATCACTTCATTCATTCAGTTCACTTCACTTGAGTAATACAAGAAGCATTTACTCTAAAACTCTTTCTATTGTTCTTGGTTGTTCTTGAGTGTTCTTCGTTGTTCTAGCTGCCAATCTCTTTCCGTTGTTCTTTGATTAGCTTTCGCTTAGAACGATCTTTCGTTCGAGGGCTTCGAGGAGTGTTCGATCTTCCGAAGCGAGAATCCTGGTTGAGTTAGGTGTTTGTCGAGAGATCTTCACCTAAGACCGTGACAAGGTACTTCAGGGTGACTTAGTCGACGTTTCAACCGAGAAAGCGACTAAGGTCCGGCACGATTCGTCTGGCAAAGGTCTAGCCCGCGACACAAGTGGTGTCAGTGACGAGATCCATCGAAACCTGGAGTGATTGTCGAAGCCGTTGTCGAGCAGGAGTACTCACAAGGCTGGTTGAAGGCTGACTTAGGCGTAGGAATCGACTGATTTGCGTCGAAGGCGTCTAAGGCCGCACGGATCAGCTAGAGTCAAAATCTAGCCCCGTGACAATAAGTACATATATTTAAGATTTCTTTACCATTCTATTAATGAAGGCTTACAGCGATATTATTTCACAAAAAAATTAATGAGCGGTAACGACCATAATGTTACAATTCATAGAATTAATTTCAAAGGGCCTACACATTATTACAAAAAATGCATTGAATACAAAGATGAGTATAGCCCAGTTTCAACTACAATCATAAATGCGAATTTGGTTCATGACTCATCCTTATCTCAACATTCATTAAATTGAAAGCATTAGTTTTAGGTGGTAATTAAATGAGAAAGAGGAGGGAGTCGCCACTTTGATAATACATGCTCCTTATTTTCACGGATCTTCAAAACTCAAGCTTTCCCTAATTTGTTACACAGAGTTGATTTAAATGATATAGTCACATTTCCACACATATTTGATATAAAATATTACCAATCAATTTTATTTTCTACATATATTTATATGTAAAAAATGCCATCTCTTAATAATTAACTTTTTACACGATTCACTAATAATGTATTCAATACTCGTACAATATAACTTTATGAATTCATGATGGTGGGTATGACATTGTAAAAATAGAATTTGAATTGTATTAAATGTTGTACAATTTTTTTTTATAATAACATACCTATTAAATATTGGGGAATTTAATAGGTAGCTATCAATAGACAATAGCACCATGAGATAACATTATCGATTTGGAATCACAATTTTCAGTGCTATATATATTGGGTGTGATGAGAAAGGCAAACCCAAAAGACACGAGAACCTTTTGCAGCATAAAAGGCAAAAGCTGTGGAATTAGATACAGAGGGTTGAGAAGGCAAAGTGACCAAAAATCTCAGTACTTGAGATTTTGTGTTTGGTTTTTATGAGAGAAAACAGTGAGGCAATTGACATTTCGGACATGCGCCCATACAGGCCCAGATATCAGCCGACCATGTCGGATAGGCCAATGACAAATCAAGGTGCCTTTTGCAATTACTCTGAGGCCACACATGTATTAGTTTACACCACCGTTAAACAATCACGGCCAGGGAGGATTGATGTGAACGCTTCTCTTATTTTACGTTCTTATCACCGTTATACACGTTGCGTTAGAAAAAATTTACATATGAAGACGTGAAACTGCTTTCGGCCCTTTTATTAATTTGTGGCCTAACTTTCGGTAAGGAGAGCCTTTGCCAATGTCAACCGTAATTTATACCTATTACATTATTCAATGGTCAACAATTTTGATAATTAAATATCTAAAGTTCTATGTTGATAATTTAAGATTCAAAATTTTTTAATTACAAGATGTATACATATTAATACAGAATTATAATTTTATTATCTGAAAGTAAAATAAATTATCTGGACTAGTTGAACTAGACTCAACCTCACATGAGACAAGTATAGACACCTCTAGTTCCAAATTTGTCAGGGATTAGCCTCACGTTGTTTGGTTCAAGAAATTCAGATGTGTGAAAGCAGTCGACGCAAACCATTTTCAAAAAAATCAGCTGTAATAAAGTCTTCACCAATATGCATGCATGTGCTTCAATTCTTTGCCCTCCCAATAACCAATTTGGGCAAGAATGAGAAAAATTCTTAGGACCACCATAATTCTGCGTTTGGCAGCCAAGAAAAGAAAGAGGGCAGCACATGCTTTGGATCACCAGCGCTAGTTGTATGAAACAATTAGGTGGCGTATTGTTTTGTCCTTTGTAATCAACAGGAATTCATATATATGGTCCTTGAAACAGCTTGTATCATTTAATTGTTAACATAATTGAGTAGTTGACTAGTGAACAAAAAACAGAGACGTTGACGGAAACGACGTAAATATACGATTTGATTTTCATACCTACTAGGTATCAAGTTTTAGGGACATCTATATGACCTCATTGAATTAAATTTCAAATCTTGTAAATATAATTTGTGCAGGACATGAAAATCGTGAGTATTGTTATACCTAAAGAATGATTCTAATGTCTAGGGTTTTAAGTCTACGAAAGATGAAATATTGATATATACATCATAAAAATTCAAAAAAAAAATTATAAATATTGTTATCAAAACAAAAGATTCATTTCTAAATAATAGTAGTAGTTAGTTTTATTGAATTAAAAATATAATATAAATTAACAAATCCAAAAAACAAAGTGTATAAAATCTAAAGTATGACTAATCATACCAATCAATCGTCTCTTCTGAGACCATCAAATAACTAGGGATGGTAACAGGGAGGGTGGAGCGGGTTTTTGGCTGCCTCAACTACGACATGACATGACCTGACATGATAAAAGTATAATCCAACCTCGATTGGCCCCCAAATTTTAACAAAAATCGAACTAAACCCGACTTGCCCTGGAAAAATATAATATTAAATAAAATGTAAAAAAGTTTAATAAATATATTGACTCAAGATGGAGAATTTTTATCTTAAACCCAAACTCGATCTACCCGACTCAATTCCTTTTAAAAATTCACACCGACTTGCTCGAGTATATCAACAAGATAATTAAATAACTGCTAATTTGAAATATAATGATAAATCTAATATTAAAAAAAATAAAACAATCAAAATCAAATATTATTATCATAAAAAGGGAAGCCACATTAAACAAAAAAAATCAATTATGTAAATCAAAACTATAGATATGAAAAGAGAAAAAAAAAGAGAGAGAAGTAGACATGATGGAAAAGATGGAGAAAAGTAGCAACCGACTAGGCGACTACTAACACAAAAGTTACCGTTGCCAGCAACCAAATTTATTAATTTTACTCATGAAAGAGGGTTAAGGTTAGGGGTAAATGAACAGAGTTTGAACGAGTAAGACTATGTTCATGTTCGTTTGTTTATTTTTAAAAAATGTTTATGTTCGGTTCGTATTTGTTTAAATTTTTAATATTGTGTTCGTGTTCATTTATTTATTTTTGAAGGTATTCATGTTCGTTCGTTTAAGTGTTCACAAACGTGTTCGTTTAAGTGTTCACAAACATGTTCAATTAAGTGTTCACGAACGTGTTCATTTAAGTGTTTGCAAACATGTTCATTTATTCGTTCGCGAACATGTTCGTTCATATGTTCTGAAATGTTAACTAAGTTAACAATAAATAAATAAAACAAAAGCAACAAAATAAAACTTACATTTCGACATGAACTTATATAACATACTTAGTAACAACAAAAATTAGTATTTAAATACATCCACAAGCATTTTTCATCCTATAAACGAGCCTATAAACAAACTTGTTCGTGAACATAAACGAATCGAACACACCTCTGTTCGTGTTCGTTCGGTTATTAAACGGACATATAAATTTTGTTCATACTCGTTTATTTAGCTTAATAAACGAATATTATACGAACAGTTTGTCGAACGCTCTGTTCATTTACCCCATAGTTAAGGTATTAATACTCGCTTTTAATGGATATAAATTAGTTCGACTGCCAAGCATTGATATAAGCTTAAACACAAATTTAGCCCAAAAATCTTTCAAACATTAAAAGTGAGTATGAATCTCAGCCCAAATACAAAGAATTTGGGTATACTGCAGCACCAAAGTCTAAAAAGAAAAATGGGTACTAGCGGTCCAAAGATACTCCTTGAGCTTAATAACAAATTTCTTACATATTGCTTATATTAGTTACTTTGTGGTACTAGTACAACCTGTAACACTCTCAAAATAATAAAGTTAAAAAAAAGGAAAGAAAACAAAGATTTGCATTTAAGGGTACTCGAACCCGTGCCTAAAAGTTTGATGGGTGTTAGCCAATGGGACTAAGATGTGCTTCAACTAAAATTTACCGTGAACGTTATTTTAGTGTCTGTATAATAATAATAATAATAATAATAAGACATGAAATACCCCACATTATTGAATCGATATGTATCTAGAAGGGGAAATATTCCAGAGAATTCTAAAATTGCTCTCCCAGCCACCACCGTTCGTTGCCGTCGATCTCCCTCACCGCAAACTCATGGCCGCTACCGTGGTTGTGTTCCCCGTCAAGCCCCGACTAAAACCCCCTCAAGCCACTCGCACATTTACCGTTCCGATCGTCGGAAATTGAAGGATCTAAGTTCATGAAACTTAGGGATGAACCTTTTCGAGTTTTTACTTTTTCCAGCCATTCTCGTTACCGGTGTGAGTCACCGCCCTCCCCACCGAGCTCATGGTGCCGAGCCGAGCAAAACCCAACCTTTGGAGCAGCCGCCCGTCATCGTTAGAGCCGTCGTCAGAGCTACGACAGTCCGATCACGATTCGCTCATTTTGGGTAAGTTACTGTGAGTTTTGGTTTAATTCCATATGCTTAACCATTGTGTTTGAGTTGGATTTGGACAACTATGCATTTTTGGGTGTTTTTTCGGCCGTTTAGGGCTGTGCGGGGCGACAACGCGCGGTCGTGGGTGAATTCTGGCCTCCTTGAACGGTGGCCTGTGATCCGAGCTGGCTTGACCGGCCTTGGACCCGGTCTGGCCTTGAACCGAGTCATCATACCGGCCCAACCCCCAACCGGTCAAATAAAAGAATGGGTATTATTTTTTTTGAATGGCCGGCCTGTTTAAGGCCCAATGGCCTTTAGGCCACCCCAGTCTGAGCCCAACCAAACTTGGCCCTTTATCGTCCGACCTGACTTGAACTAGTGTTCGACCCATCTGACCCGACCGAGTTTGATCCGAATCGAACCTGATTCAATTTAGTGAGTCAACTCGTCCGAGTCAACTCAATGAGTCAACCCAACTGAGTCAACTCAGTGAGTCAACCCGATTGACCTTTGACTAGTTGACCATTGACATTAGCGCTGACCGATGACGTCAACATTGACTTTGACCAGACCTGTTGACCGTTGACTTGCCCTTTGACCGTTGATTTTGACCAAAAGTTAACTTGTTCTGAAAACCCCTATTTTATATTTTTCGACGTCCTGAGTCTGTTTCTGAAGTCCGTTCCGCAGAATTCTGACCTAAAGGCCTCCGAATCTGACCTTGAACCTCAAACATGCTTATGTACTTCATTGTTCAGTTTAAAGGCGTTGATTATGGATTATGTTTAATTGAAGGTTTCCGCCTATCTTTGTATCTGAAATGTTGAGGACGTCGAATTTGGGTTCGAGAGTGTTCGAATGTTGTTTCAAGGGTCGACTGATATAGCAAGGATTCAAGGTAATACTTTACTACCTCTTGCATGCTTTATAGAACTTGATGGTATTGGTTAATGTATGAACATATTTGATTAATGCCTGAATATCTCGAAGACATACTGATTACGATAGAAAGATAATAATTTGGATAAGACCTAAAAGACTCGAATAAGGATTTGATGATCGATAAGTAATCCAAGTTCAATGAATAATTGATAGAACAGTTCACCTCAAAACTTTCAATTCAGATTATTTCCTGATAAAAGGTCTAATGCCCAAAATGCTCGGTTGAAAAATGACAAAAATTCCCTTGAGGTATAAAAATACTAAAATACCCCTGACAATGAAAGCAATCTAGAAATCTCTACTAGATATGGTAAAACAGTTGATTCATTTGAAAACCTCAATTTACTTAGAAAAATTTATGGTAACAAAGCTTAAATCTTTGAAATTGTAAAGTACTTGAATTTTTTTGAATTTTGAATAAATCTCCAAAGATAAATTTACAGAAAACTATTCGTATGTATGGATTAATCAACATGGCGTAAAAGATTGAATTGATTGAAATGACTAAAAGAATTGAAAATACTAATAAGGCTGAATTGATCGAAATGACCATAATGACCAAAAAGATGAAAGTATCCTCGGGCATCGAAGTGCCTAAAATACATTCGAATACTAAAATGTCTGAAAATACCCCTAAGACTTGGAATAAGAAATACCGCTGAATACGTGTTTGATTTCTCGTAGAATGTTCAGTGGTTGATTGGTAAAGGCGAACTATTTTGTTATACACTGTAGTCAGCTCTGAGAAATGAATACTTAAGGTGTACCTATCCGGTTAGATAATAAACATCGTATTGATGAGTTCTGACTAGTTCAAAGGGACTCAGAAACCTGATGAGCAACTAAAATACCTAAATTTTGTGCATCACCGTTTATACCTTGTTGGTTTAAATTACCAAATTACACCTAAAGGTCAAAATGACCATAATGCCTTCATAGGCTTTAATGATTGGTTCACTCACGATATATCTGAAATCTCAATGATCCCGATGTATCAACTTATGAATGTCTGATATGAGTTGTTAGTACCGAACCCCTATTATAGGGACCTCATTATGAAATCAGCCCAAAAATTTGTCAGATGTTCAATGTCCTCTTTTTGATAATTACCAATTACGAGAAATAATCTAGACCATTTAGAGTGTTTCATATGCCCATGAATATTTTCTCTGATATAACCAAGTTTATCCGCTTTGAATTAAAAGTATGACCATGTTATCCGTAATGAAAGCACAAATCATAGCTTTGGTTTTCTGATACAAAATATATATGACACATGTTTTCCTGACATTACTGTTTACGAGATAAAATTAATTTTATCTGGGGGTATACTATCTGGGATATGATTGAAGTTATATAGGCTTAGCACTGGCAAGTCCTTCTAGACCTAATCTCCTACGCCCAATGGGCCTAGGGTAAGTCTTTTTGTAAGCTCCTACGCCCAATGGGCCAAGGGTAAGTCTTTCTGAATACTGTTATGAGATATTGTATATTGGTGTATGGTTGGAGGGTAGTCAGGTAATTAAAATAAAACTTTACGTTCCCTTCTATAATTCTACCCTACCGAATTAATTCACTAAATTCTGAAACTCTCTGTATGCTTCTAATTTGCGCTTAATGAAACACTAAACGTCCTAGTTCGACTTTCGTAATCGATCTCTCTTTTGATTATTCGAGCTGTAGGCTTTTTGTCAGTACTCCGGTAGTTTGATAAAGAACAACCCTACTACCTTCAAGTGAATCGTTGCTACGAATATCGAATTATAATTGGAGTCTGTTGTTGCCCAGAATATCGTGGCAGTGTTATGCATGTCATCTATCTACTTGTGCCTTTAGCATCTCTTGGTAGTTCAATATTACTGAGCTTTTTCAAGCTCACGTTATTTTTACTATCGCAGGTTAAAAGAATTTGATCATGGTGCAGTATCAAATCGGTAATGGAGTTCCATCGGTATTGCTTCTGGAGTACGATACTTGTACAATTAGTGGGCATGTATGTCGTGTATTGTTTTATGTCAGTGTCTGTAAAGTACTTTCTGAACTACCGTTGTATGTTTAAATGATTTTCTGAGATTGTATTTTGAATAGAAGTTTGTTTTACAAATTTTAATGTCTTAAAGAAAAACATTTTTATGTGGATTTTACTGTGGGTCACTCTCGTGACCCAAATGTGACCTCCTAAAACTCAATAAAACACATAGTCAGATTTAAAGGGTTACATTACTATAGTTCCATAATTAAAATTCTCTTCCCACCCCAAATAAAAAGACCTCACCTTTGCCCACCAAATCTCCGTTAGACTCGTGTGAGCCTCATAGAAGACTGTACGATTAATTTAATTTTTTTTCACATACTTATACTTCATATCATTAATCTTTTATATGCTAATAAACACTTAAAAGTATCAAAAGAGTAAAACATTATTTTTCATTTATAAATCTATGAAAATTGGCCTGCTAATTTAAACTAATTATAAATCTATGAAAGTTGTCTACTGCATTTCCTATGTTGCCCCTCCATCGCGGAAAGAACTACTAGAACGCATTCATTGGCTGAGAGGCAAAGAAATTAAAAAAAAAACTTTTAGACCTAAAATATAAAAACTACACCACAAAAAATTATTATTTCACTGAACTTCATAAAATTATAAATCCTTCAAATAATTATAATTTAACAGTTAAAAAATATTATTATCAATATCCGATTTATTAGTTAACTAATATGAATCAAATATTATAAATTAATAGTGGGTAAAAATAATTTAATTATGAGATTTTAATAAATATTTTGGTCAATAAATTAATTAATTACGTTTAAAACAAACATAGTCCACTGATATTTTTTGACCAATAACTGCCTTTTTATAGTCTAGTTTTGACCAATAAATTACATTTGAATTAATTCACTTATTAAATTTTTTTTGATATCTCATATTAAATTTGATTTTGATACAACTTCTATAGACTACATACGCTTTTGATTCTTAATTTAGAGGTGGCAAATGGGTCATTCGGTTCCCGTCATTCAGTTCGGTTTATTTTGGGTCTGACTACATTCGGTTTAAATTCAGTTTGGTTCGGTTCGGGTCTGGTTCAGTTTTAGTTCGAGTCTATGGTGATTTCGGTTCGGGTATCAGGTCAAGACTTTAGTTCGGTTGATTTTCGGTTCAGTTGATTTCGGGTCGGGTCAATATCGGGTTAATAGGAGATCGATCGTTTTAATCGGGTTTTCAGACCATGTTAGGTTTTTACACCCTACACATGACTTTATATAACATGTATATTTGGCTTTTTAGTGTGTTGTGCGAAAATTAAAACCTCATATTTATTTATTTATTTATTTTAATATATTTTTTTATTTCGGGTTGCCTTCGGTTTGGGTTGCTTTCGGTTCGGTTCTATTCGGTTGAAAATCGGTTCGGGTCCATTTTCGGTTCAATTGAAATTCGGTTCTGTTTATTTCGGGTTTCGGATCAAATTTGGGTCATCGTGTTCGGGTCAATTTCGGGTCTCGATTCGGGTAAATCGATTTGATTTTCGGGTCTCGGGTCAAGTTTGCCATGTACGATTCTTATACAGGAGAATCAAGTGTGCTTAAGAACACTTGAACCCATGTCCCTTTAAATTTTACAGCAATAACTATATCAATCGAACTAAGACTCAATCAATCAATAAATTTTTTTTTTAATTTGTACTCAAATAACATTTAATTTATATGTACATATATTGCTGCAAAAAAAATAAATAAATGCACATTATTATAAATCTAAATTTCATTTGAGATTAGAATTTATTTAGATGCAAATGAAATGATGCAATTA
Organism: Hibiscus mutabilis; assembly: GCA_019671005.1. Lineage (NCBI taxonomy): Eukaryota > Viridiplantae > Streptophyta > Magnoliopsida > Malvales > Malvaceae > Hibiscus > Hibiscus mutabilis. The sequence goes on from JAGYYJ010003205.1 coordinate 140,032, forward strand.
TTTCAAATACAAAGAAAGGATAAAGACTCATTAGAAATAGTTAAAAGTATAATAAGCAAAAAAATATTGAGGGTTTTTGTTTTAGTATTTTAACCTAAATCAATGGTTTTGGATTCTGAAAGTCACATATGGCAATTAAGTAATTTAATAAAAAAAACAAACTGAAAAAACTACCTCGCGGAAGGCATATGTTTTCTGTTCGCATAGTTGAAACAAACAAATTTAAGGAAAGACAAAAGAGAGGTAACGCATTTTCAAACAAACAAACTGAAAAAACTACCTCTTATCTTCTTCATTTTTAATGTAAAAAAAAAGAGAGAGAGGAAGAAGAGACTCTGGAAATTATGGATTCGCCGTCGGAGGATGGTGAGTCATCGACGGCGTTGATTATGGCTCGTTCCTGCATGATGGATTCGATAAGGTCTCTCGGTTTGTCGGGTTTAGCCGGTGTTAAGATAGATAAGGAAGAGCTCACACGAAGGCTTTTGATGCCTCAATATCTACGCCTTGCGATGCTAGATTCCATTAGGAAACAAGACGTCAACGGCGGTGACCATCTTTTCCCTTTAAGCGGCTCTGACGATGTCCCCTGTCCTGAATCCCCTATGGTTGTTTTTATTAACCCCTGTAGCGGCGGACGCATTGGCCCAGTCCTTAAAGAGCGCCTCCAGCAATTAATCAGCGAAGAACAGGTATCATTGGGGGGGTTCATTTTTATGGGATCCTACGACTTTTATTTTGCATGTATATTATATATTCTGAAGGTTTTTTTTTTTTTTGAAATTTAGGTATTTGACCTTCAAGATGTGAAACCGCACGATTTTGTAAAGTATGGGTTGGCTTGCCTTGAGAAATGGGCTAACAATGGAGATTTTTGTGCCAAAGAGATACGGCAGAACATTAGAGTTTTGGTACGTTTTCACCAGATTTTTTCAACGTGTAAAGATGTTTTTAAGAATCCTCCGATTGGGATAACTTTTTTCATTTTTCTGTATAAAACACATTATTTTACTTGTATGAATAATGACTGTGTTAACAATTGGTATTCTAAACTTGTATTTAGCCCTGCGCCCCTGCCCACTGGTTTAATATTGATCAAATATGATTTTGTTTGTACTTTTTAAGCAATTTTCTAGTTAGTGAAGAGCAAATAGCTGATCATGTAAGACTCTGTATGAATGAGTAGGTTGCCGGTGGTGATGGAACTGTTGGTTGGGTACTTGGATGTTTGGGAGAACTTAATCAAAAGGGCCGGGAGGCAGTTCCTCCTGTAGCTATTGTTCCACTTGGTACAGGCAACGACTTGTCTAGAAGTTTTGGTTGGGTATGATATTCCTTTCAATTTTGAAATTTGTTCATGTTATCGATTATTTTCTTATCTTGCTTTCTTGATCCATGCTCTGAATCTTCACTTCAGGGAGGTTCATTTCCTTTTGCCTGGAAATCAGGTATTAAAAAAACTTTACACAGAGCTGCTTCCGGTCCAATTTCCTATCTAGATAGGTAAGCATACAGTATTACCTGATGATCAGTGCTATGTTTTGCTTCCGTGGTGTACGGATTTGTTTTCGTAACTAATTTGCAGTTATATGGGTATGGCTAACTGTTTCTTTGACGATGCAGTTGGAATTTTGTGATGCAAATGCCTGGTGGTGAAGTTGATGATCCTCCCCATTCTTTGCATGCTACAGAAGTGTGTTGTCTTGAAAAGGTAATGAATCTCTCTGCTCTAAACCCTCTCTTCTGTTTAATCAACTTTCTTGAAAAGACAGACTACTTAATTACGTCATACATCAAAATCTGCTACAAAAATTTAATCCTTTATAACTCATTGTGAAATGAACTGTGACATTGTATATCTAGATTTGCTTCTCTTTCTAAGGATTCTGATTATGATTCTATTATCTTATCTTGTGCCACAGACTTTAGAGGTTGATGAGGATGTTCCAGATGAAGTGAACGGCTATGAAGGAGTGTTCTATAATTACTTTAGCATAGGTATAGTGTACCAGTTTAACTTCTAGCTCTTGGTTATTTTCATTTCATGTATGGGGATTTTCACTTAATAGGGATATTTTGATAAGTTTGCTCTTTTTTTCTCTCCCATTTTACATTCAGGAATGGATGCACAAGTTGCTTATGGATTCCACCATTTACGTAATGAGAGACCTTTTCTTGCACAAGGTCCTATTACAAATAAGGTATTTGGATTTCTCTAACGTATTTGATTGCCATCGACGGCAGATTATAATATCCGCAAGTTGCTTATGGATTCCATCATTTACGTGATGAGAGACCTTTTCTTGCACAAGGTCCTATTACAAATAAGGTATTTGGATTTCTCTAACGTATTTGATTGCCATCGACGGCAGATTATAATATCCGCAAGTTGCTTATGGATTCCACCCTTTACAGTTTATCAACAAATCTATATAGCTTAAGCTTATTTATATTTAGTGCACCTTCATTTAGACAAGTGCTTTTTTGCTCCTTGCACCTCAGGCAGTATAAAGGTTCTATTGTAGAACTATAGGTGTATGCAATATTAGGTTTCTCCTGTAATTTTTTTTATTTTCCCTTGATTTCTGTTAGGTGCAAAATATAATTATTTTCTCGCTAAATTTAAGTTAGATTGTTGTCTGGGGTTTGATATTCGAAATTCAAATTATTAGTTTATCTACCTCAGTCACTATTTTTTTTTTGATAAAACTTATATTATATTGTAATTGGATCATCTTTTTGGTAGATTATCTACTCCGGTTACAGTTGCACTCAAGGCTGGTTTCTCACACCTTGTGCAGGTGATCCAGGTTTAAGGTTAGATATTATGATAGAACTTTTACCTTTTATCTCATCCTATAATGAACATATTCCATTTTTTGTATAATAACAATATGTATATTGCTCTGCATGTTGGGGTGTGCGTGTGTATTTATAACAAGCATTTAGTTAAGGTTTGATTATTCCTCAGACAGTACTGTAGGCCTTCGTGCAGAGGCAAGGCTTGGAGTGCCTCGGGAATTCACTTGTTCTAGTACCTTGAGGGTGTCTTCAAGGGTGATATATTCCCTTTATCTTTGTATTATATCAGCACCTTGCTTTGCTTAGGCAACTGTTTCCTTGTTTTTCACTCTTGTGCCTTGGTAATTACACAAGTCCTAGTACCTTGACGATGCCTTCGGCCTTTGTCCACCTTTTTTTGTCTTAACATTTCTCAATTAATAAATACTGTTGATATTATAATATGGTCTACAAGTTCATGTTCACCAACAAGTTTATTTCCTTTCGGTCCAACTCATAGTTAGCTGGGAATAAGTAATCCCAGAATCCGTAGAGGAAGTGTCATGCTATCTTTGAATGGTATTTGGTAGTGAACGGCCATTCTTTTCGAAGTGAACATATTTAAAAAAATGTTTCTAACTGCAGGGGACTCAAGAACATTTTAAGGATGTATATTAGAAGGGACAACTGCTCAGAATGGGAGAGGGTTCCAATCCCTAAAAGGTCATTTCTATATATTTAATTTTATTTTGTGATACATTTGCATCTTAATTGTTCTAGGCATCGTCTCGGGGAGTTATTGCTCTTGCCTATCAGCTGCTAGCCTTTATCATACTTATGTAACCTTATAATCTTCATTTGATATCTTCACCTTTGTAATATTTATTTATTGGAGCTTCCAAATACCAAGCTATATTGTTAAAGTAATATGACATCAAATGGAGTACATAGATTGTTGATGCAGAAGCAGTGGAAACAGATTTTTCTATATCAGTGGTTGAAATAGTGTCCGTTGGGTCCAGCATTAATCTAGTCAATTTCGAGCACAACATTTTGAGTTCATTTTGTTGGTATATTTTGTTTGAATAGTGCTGCGATATTCTAGAGGATTTTTTCATATTGAATAACGTGTTTTCAAGACAAATATGAAATTTATTTCATAGAATTCTCATTGGTATAAAAACTGAAAACTTCGGACTAATCAATCATAAAGTTTCCTCATTTGAGCAAACTTTTTATTCAACCAAACAAAGATACAACAAAATTTTTTCGGGAGTTATACATTGATGCTAGAAGATCTTATTTCTCAAGCAACTTATTTCTAAGCAAGGCTCCGCAAATGTTACTATTGTTTGATTGATCTAAACTTCATGCACAAATTTTCTTGTGTTCGTATTTATATTTTATTTTTTTCCGTGGTTCACCGAATACCAATTGATTTGAACATTGCCTGACACGATTACACTAACATAGATGTTAGAGCATTTCTGCCCTTGCTATGGCATGTGATTTCATCATCCTATTAACATTATGTTGTATTGTTTTAGTGTGAGGGCAATTATAGCTTTAAATCTTCGTAACTATGGAAGTGGGCGAAATCCATGGGGTGATCTAAAGCCAGAGTATTTGGAAAAGGTATGCTACATTTTTTCAGGTTCTGTAGTATGGTGTCATGTCTTTTTTCTCACCCCCTCTCGTCATTGTTTGCTTATGTTTGATGGTTGAATTTAGATTTCAAAAACTGAGCCTTAGAATCTGTTTTGGCTTCATATGTAAATAAATAAAAAAGTTGTAGCTTGTCACAGACTTAACTTCTCCAAACTATCCGTGCGGTGTTAGCACTCCCGAACCATGCTAACAAGCCTTTCTTCACACAACGCGATGGTTAGCAAAACACAAAGTAGAGAAGGCAAGAGAGAACTTACAAGAGAAAGGAACTTGTATTAGCTTAAGAAAGAAAGCTTACAAGAGTGCTTGGAGAATGCTTCATCTCTTGAGTGAGTTGCAAAATGAGGGGGGTGGTCCTATTTATAGGCCTCCACCTCCTTAAGGGAAAATTCTAGAGTATCCTAGTAATGTACATGTGTAGAGAACTCCAGATAATTCTACATGTATCTAGTTATGTCCCTAACTATCCAAAAGCTTCTAGAAAGTCCAGAGACTTCCGGACTTGTCCCGACCCTTCCAAAGTTTTCTCGAGCCTTCTAGGGTCTTTCGAATTCGTCTAGACTTGTGTAGGACTTCATGAAACCTCCTAGATTGGTGTAGAAATGTTTTAAGAGGATTGTTGGCCTCTCTAGTCCATTCTAGAACCTTCCTTGGTGCTTGCTTTGCTTTAAAACGTCCAAGGAACTTGATTTGGTCTAGGTTAGCCTTGGTGAACATTGGCGGGGTGGGGCATTCTCCCCCACCTAAGCTCGCGACGCCCTCGTCGCGTCTTCGTTGATTCGCTGGGGCATTGCCAAAGTGCTTCCTTCGACTCCCAGCTTGCTTCCTCTTCACCCTCGGCTTTACTACTTTGTTCTTTGCTGTCACACCGAGTCTTGACCTTGGCTTGACTACTTTGGCACTCGTAGTCGCACCATGGCTCTCCCTTGGTTTGTTGTTACTCGTAACTGCATCAAGTTTGGCTATTTCTCCTTCAAACTTGAAGGTTGTTGGGCTCTCCCCTTCATACCGCGTGGTAAGAGAGAGTGATGTGGTTGGTTGTTGTCCCCCTATCTCTTGGTGGTCTTTGAAGCCATGTTCTTCCCACGAACATGCTCGGTGAACTCCTTGGTAGCCTTCTTGGACATAGACACCCCTTTCTACTATTGGCCTTCCTTGGCCTTGGTAGAACTCGGCATCGTCGAACCAATTTGGGTAGCCTTGCTCTCTTCATGCTCATCCAACCCCTTAGATGGCTTGCCCTAATTGATGCCCTTTTGGAACTGAAGTGAGGAGAGCAGTTTAGTCCCTTGCTTGGTGGCCCTGAGTGTTGGTACCATGCAAGCTTGGCTGCCATCCATGATACACATAATATTGGATAATGGCATTGTGATTGCCTTGACTCGATCGAAGAAGTCAAGTCCCAAGATGAGTTTGTAGCCGCCCGTTGGCACAACTGAGTAATCCATGTGCCCAGACCAAGCTCCAACATTGGTCTTTACACCCCGAGCAATCCCATGGCTGGGTCGTGCGGTAGAGTTAACTGCCTTGATTTATCCGCCTCCCCCATTTACTCTAAGACTGAGCCTTTTTGCCTCTTCAAGAGAGAGGAAATTATGGACGCACCTGTGTCAAGCATGGCCCTTGTTGCTTTTCTGTTGACGGTGACATCCACGTAGAGTAACCCCTTTGGCTTCAGTCTTTAAGGCGGATTGAAGGACATTGAGTAGTTGCATGGATCCCATTTGTGCACCTTCGTCACCACTGTCGGTGTCACTACCTTCTCGATGCTTGGCTAGGAGCGAGTTAAGGGCTTGACGTTGCGGGCACTCACGAACCCAATGATCACCATCGCAAATAAAGCACTTATTGGGCGGTGACTTCTTTGTGCCTCAAAATTCTTTGGACTTGCCCTTGTCCTTGCCCTTCCAAGTGGACGAGTCTTTGTGCTTAGACGTGTTGTCCTCCTTGTGACATTCCTTACGTTGGCCCTTGTCTCCCCTACCTGTGGCTTGACCATTCTTCTTGTCCTTTGGGTTGGTGGTGGACTCCTTATTGCTAGCGTAGTCGATGAGACTCTCGGCTACGGCAATAACATCGACAAGGTTTTGTACCCCACGATGCCTTAGCTCATTCTTGGCCCATTGTTAGAGTCTATCCATGAAATTAAAGAGTAAGTCCTTCTCGGAGAGATCGGGGATCTCGAGCACCAAGCTAGTGAACTCCTTGACATAGTCACGAATGCTCCATGATTGTTTAAGCCTTCGCAAGCGAGCTCTCGCCTCATCCTCGACATTCTCCGGATAGAATTGCTGTTTGAGCTCATTTTTAAAGTCATTGAAGGTAGAGATGGTGCACGTACCTTTCTTAATATCACCGTGCCTTCTCCTCCACCATAGCATGGCGGTGTTGGTGAGATACAACGTTGAATTTTGAATCTTTGAGGCCTCCTCCATGATGCCGACCGCTGCAAGATATTGCTCTAGGCCATATAAGAAGTTATCAACTTCTTTAGCGTTGCGTGTTCCCGCGAAGGTCTTTGGCTTGGGCACATCGACCTTCCTCGCCTCAAACGTGGTGCTAGGCCCTGCGGCCATGGCACACTTGCAAAATGCAAGGTCTCATTGTAGTGCCTTTAGTTGGGCATTAGTATTGGCAAGCTCGCGTTGGAAAGAATCACGCACCTTCGAGAGCTCCATCATGAGTATATCACGGATCTCACCCATCTCCGCTTGCAAGGTCTCCTCTAGCTTGATCTTCATGGCCTTCACGGCCGTGTGGATCTCAGCATCCTCTGCCTCAAGGCCTTCGACCCGCTGGTGAAGGTCGTCCACTTGGGCACAGATGCCCCCCACGTTCTCCTCAACGCGAGTAATACGTGACTCCAAGCTAGAGATTATATCCTTGGACTTGGCTCGCGGCCTTGCCACAGGATCAACCGTCTCATCACGCTCTCGTTGTTCATGCGTAATCTCCGTCTTGGACGAGCTAACCACTTGGTTCTTCTTGGATTTCACCATGTCTCGAACTTGGCTCGGATACCAACTGTCACAGACTTAACTTCTTCAAACTATCCGTGCGTCGTTAGCACTCTCGAACTATGCTAACAAGCCTTTCTTCACACAACGCGATGGGTAGCAAAACACAAAGTAGAGAAGGCAAGAGAGAACTTACAAGAGAAAGGAACTTGTATTAGCTTAAGAAAGAAAGCTTACAAAAGTGCTTGGAGAATGCTTCAACTCTTGAGTGAGTTGCAAAATGAGGGGTCCTATTTATAGGCCTCCACCTCCTTAAGGGAAAATTCTAGAGTATCCTAGTAATGTACATGTGTATCTAGTTATGTCCCTAACTATCCAAAAGCTTCTAGAAAGTTCCGGAGACTTCTGGACTTGTCCCGACCCTTCCAAATTTTTCCCGAGCCTTCTAGGGTCTTCCGGATTCGTCTAGACTTGTGTAGGACCTCCTTGAACCTCCTAGATTGGTGTGAAAGCGTTTTAAGAGGATTGTAGGCCTCTCTAGTCCATTCTAGAACCTTTCTTGGTGCTTGCTTTGCTTTAAAACGCCCAAGGAACTTGATTTGGTCTCGGTTAGCCTCGGTGAACATTGGCGGGGCGTGATATGTAGCTTGGTTATTGAACCAGCTTGAGAAATCTAAATTTTTTGGCCAGTAATCTATCGGAAGATGTTGGTGAAGCAGATGAATGGTTTAGCATGTAGTCTTACTTTTAAAGACATAAATGGTTGAAGTTGCATATGTCTAACATGACACAGGTACCAGAATGAATTCTATTATAAGTGAGGAATTTGTGTTTATTTAATCAATAAGCTTGGAAATGTTATTTCAATCATGATGACCTATAGTTAGCGAAAATGCAGGGTTTCCAGCTATTGCTATCTTGTAGTGTCTATTCTAATATACTCCATATTTATATAAATTGCTTTCAACTTCGCAGCCTATGCTTATGTTGCAAGTAAGATCAATGTCTTAGATATGATTCGTAGGCTTTTTGGTTGATAACATTTAAGCCTACGAAAGGCTTGATTGAATTCCAAATCGGAACTGATTGCCTCCGATTTTCATTATTTATGCAGAAGGGGTTTGTTGAGGCCCGTGCTGATGATGGGATTCTAGAAATCTTAGGTTTAAAGCAAGGATGGCATGCATCATTTGTAATGGTTGAACTCATATCTGCAAAACACATAGCGCAGGTAATGTAACAAGTCAAACATTGTTGAAGTGCTGAAAACATGATTAGCTAGGTTGATGAGTTTTATCGCAGGCTTCATCGGTGAGATTGGAGATAAGAGGTGGAGAGTGGAAAGATGTATTTATGCAGATGGATGGCGAGCCATGGAAACTACCTATAAGCAAGGATTATTCGACGCTTGTGGAGATTAAGAAGGTTCCTTTTCAGTCACTAATGGTGAATGGAGAGTGACATCCCTTAAACAAGAGCATCTACTAAATCAATGTAAATTATAGTATACAGAGAGAAATTCCAAGTAGGAATAGTTAATCTGTACAAGTCTTCTTTTTTTAGCTTTTGCCTTTCTTGCTATTCACCTATTTGGTGATGGAAGCAAAGACGAATCAAATACACAATCCAAACCATGCCTGAAAGTAAGGAAAAGGAATATATCATACAGAAAATCACATTTTCCAGACTTAGTTGCTGAAGCAATAAGAGGGAGAATTCATCTTTTCCTCCATTTAAGTGCAGTGAGGTTTTTAATGAGGCTGTGGAGTGTGATGACACTGTATGATACTTATTAATAAAACCATACTCTTTTGCCAATAAAAAAAATTTTGCCATGTTCATGTTGATGGCACCGAATGATGGTCAACTTTCTCGTTACATGTCCAATTTTAGTTGCTGATTGCACTTTCCCACGAATCAACCTAACCTGTCCCCTATTCCTACCTTTATAAACTCGGTTACAAGGGAAATGAATACATCCTCTCTTCTGGACAAAGAAACAATGACTCAACAACTACGTTAGGATTTACCTGCTTATCAGGTCTACAGTTATAATAATAATATAAAAATCAAGTTAACACAAGTAATAAAACAAGTCACTACTATCAAAGGAAAGTCAAGGACTAGACTACATTAAAAAATATCAATTAATTACTAAAAGTTTTAAGTTATTCGAATTCTTATTGTATAACTTAAATTTTATTTTAAAATTTTCAATTTAAATCAAGTTTAAAAAATTACGTGTTGAATTAAGTCGAAGCGAATCAAATAATTTGAGTTTTACCCACCTAATCACTAGTACTATTTTACATTACATCAGTGCTGTTAACATCAAAACAAAAAGTCAATTTATCTAACAAAATTTATTCAAATAAAATCATGCATGACCATGACTGGAGCTTATATCTCTAATCTTGATTAATTGTACTTTGTCTCTCTAATTTTGGAGAAATTATTACATGGTCCTGGACCACCACGTCATCTATGGTCCCCATCCACTAAAAATAAACCACACAATTTTTTTCCATGTCACTAATCCATTCATAATCAATTTCTATACAACCACTCATTCCCTATTTACATGGCTTAAAAAGGTGAAGATTCATCTTTGAAGAAAATAACATGAAAAAAAATTATATGGCTGCTTTTTAGTGAAAGGGACCATTGATGACGAGGTGGTCCGAGACCATGTAATAATTTTTTTGTAGATTAGGGAGAATACATACGGAAGAAGGAAGTATTATTTATCCTCAAATACTTCAGAAGAGATGAGCGTTTTACTATGAATCTTGGAAACGGGTGTAGGTCCCACGTCCAACACTCTGAGCTTTGGGGAACGATGGAATTCCAACTTAAGCCCTTTGGAATTAAGGTTGTCCTTATTGTGAAAACACAGCAAAGTGCGTAGGTTGGATAAATAATCTGGATTAGACCGTATGTACCTCAAATCGTATTGGATGGAAAGCCTCCCCAACTCGGTAAGGCGTGGATCTGATTCTACTGGCTTGGTGTGAACTTGAAACTCGCCTTCACTTACGGAAACACAAAACTCCGTCCACAATTCATGGATTCGAAACGTTCTTACGCCTTCTAACAACCTGGATCAAGCTTCGATTGCTTAGTTCTTCCAAGCATCTCCATGCAGTTTCCTCAGCGCTTGACCCGCCTATTTCCTCTATAAGTTCCTCTGCTATCCAAAGGCTAATGACTTGGCTTGCAGGGATTTCAAAACCGCTTGGGAAAACACCCAAATAGAGCAAACACTTTCGAAGCTGTTGAGGCATAGTATTACAGGTCAAACCGAATACCCCAAAACACGGTGGGCTACCTTGTTGATTAAGTTACAATCTGAAATTGGCAAGTACGTCTTTCCATGTGTTGACTGTTCTATCTCTAGCTAGTAAACTAGCCAAAGAGACAATAGCAAGCGGGAGCACCGCTCACTTGGTATCGATTTGTTTTCCAATATTCTCCAGTTGTGGAGGGCAGCTTCCATCTTTGAACACCAGCTTTTTCAGGAGTTCCCACCTCGCCTCCTCATCAAGGGGTTCCATATGAAATTGATCATGGGTTGATAAGCTTTCTAGTGAAGCTACACTCTGCTTCCATGTTTTTCATCATCAGGGAATACCTTGTCCTTTTCTAAAGTTTCCCATAGTTGAGTATCCTCAACGCTGTCAACGACAACGAGATATCTTTTGCGTCGTAACAAGCGTCTCACCTTCTCAACCAACTTTTGATCGTCTAGTTTTAACGTCTCCTCCCCAAGGATGCCCGGCAACACGCCCCTAATCTTGGCCAAAGTCGTCTTGTCGGACCCTTTGACGTCTGATCCTCCCCAAGGATGTCCAACAACACGTCCCTCATGGTATATTTGGTCGGCACAAAAATCCATGCATGATGTTCAAACTGTTGGCTGATTGTCCCGTAAATTCTTTTGGCTAAAGTCGTCTTATCAGAGCCTGTTGAACCCACAATTGAAATAACTTGACGCTTTAGCGTTTTAGTTAACAACATTTTGCTAACTTGGTGTATTGCAACGTCAAACCCCACTACGTTGTCCTCCTCAACCTCCCTCGTTTGCTTCTCCAACCACTCTGAATTGTGCTTGGGGGTAGCTTCAGGGAGGCCATCGCGATACTTGGTGAGGTTACCTTCAAGTTGTTCCATCTTCTTCTTGATGTCGTCAACTTGTATGGCGAAATGACGAAGGCTTGCAGGGTGATGACAAGCGTAAAAGAAGTTGATCACCGATTTCCTCCTTTGGGTGTTGAATTCATCGATGACATCCTTGGCCTCGCGAGCTAAACTCTTGAATTGGGTCAGCCCCACTTTGCTGAAGCTGCTATCTTCTTCATATTGTTTGAGTGTCATATCAATAAATTGCAGGTCACGTTGAAGCGATTTCACTTTCTCCGGAGCTCCACAAATCAACCTAACCTGTTCCGCTACATATGAAATCCCTGATTTTGCAAGCTCGGTTATAAGGGAAATGACTTCCATCCTCCCCTCTGGATCGCTTCTCACTCAGAAACTGTATTTGCCGTCTTATTTTGGAAGCTTCCCCTGCCCCTGCATTTATAACACCCCATACCCCTTAACTCGAGAAATTATTATATGGTCCCAGCTCACCACGTCATATGTCATCCAATAAAAATCATCAAACTCTTTCCTAATTAATTTTTATATAACTACCCACTTCATATTTACATGGCAAAAAAAATGAAAATTCATCTTTGAAAAAAGTGATATAGAAAAGAAAGAAGTTAATTAATTATTTTTAGTAGATGAGACCGCGGATGACGTGATAAGCCGGTAACATATAATAATTTTTCCCTTAACTCACTTCACCACTAAAACAAAGCAACAATGACTATCTATGGATAAGTTGTTGGATATTTTTAAATAAAATCTCTAATTTAAATCTTATTTTTGCATTTAATTTTTTTTTAAAATATTTACGTGAATGATGATGGCAATATACATGTGTGTATACAATATTATTCAACGAAGACGTTTACACAAACCCATTTTTATAATAAAACCATTTAGTTTGACTTTAACCATAAACTTATGTCTATCAGTATTTGTTTTAATTAATCAATAGGTTTATATAGCACTTTTTATCTTTTTTTTATTATTAAAAAAAACTTTCTCAACAATGGGTGTCGATTGGGGTGAATGAGATGCTATTCGTAGAGCTGGACTTGATATTAACGTAGCATGCAATGTGGGGAGCACACTGAAAATGGAATATGATTCCTTCGTGTGTGGTGGTAGGGATATAAAAATAGGTAATGGGATGGGTTTCAGGTCGGGTCAAATCGGATACATATCATTTCAGGTTCGACTCAATTCGGGTCGGGTACGGGTCAATTTCAGGCCGTGTCAAAACGGATCGGGTCCGAATTAGTTAATTAACGGGTTAATTTGGGCTCAGGTAGACTCCAGGTCGAGTTCATTTCAGGTCGAATTCATTTCAGGTCGGGTAATTTAAAGTCGGTTTCAATTCAGGTCGGGTTAATTTGGGTTTCGAATTCGTATTGAGTTTGTACAAATAGTCGATAGACTTTGAGTTGGGTCATTTCGAGTGAATTATTTAACGTCTTTCATGAACACGAATCACATTAAAAATAAATATTAGGCACTAACATGAATAAAAATATCATCATAATAAAAATATTAGAGTAAATTGCAAAAATTAGAAATTAATAAGGGTCAATTTCGGTGAAAAATAAAATTTTAGGGACTAACATGAATAAAAATATCATCATATTAAAAACAATGGACTAATTTACAAAAAGATAAATATGGGTCAATTTGGAATAAAAATAAAGTTTTAGGGACTATATTGAAAAAAATATTAAATTAAAAACATTGGACTAAATTACAAAAAATGAATAGGGGTCAATTTGGACTAAAAATAAAGTTTTATGGACTATAATGAACAAAAATATCATCATATTAAAATCATAGGACTAGATTATAAAATTTTAAAATAAATAGTGGTGAATTTGAATCCTTAAACCCCAAACCTCAGCCTCTAAATCTTACAGTCACTAATAATTAAAGTGCAAATTGAATCCCTAAACTAATCTCATAACCCCAACAACCACTCAACTTGAAACATTTACCCCTAAACCTTAAACCTCAACCCCTAAATTTTACATTCACTAATAATTAAAGTGCGAGCCTAATCCTCGAATCCTCTAATCCCTAAACAAATCTTACAACCCCAAACACTCAACTTGAAACATATATTAAACCCATAAACCTTAAACCTCAACCCTTAAATCTTACAACCACTAATAATTAGAGTACAAGCCTAATCCCCTATTCCCTAAACTAATGCCATAACTCAAACACTCAACTTGACATATTTACCATTAAACCCCAAACCTCAACACCTAAATCTTGCAATCACTAATAATTAAAGTGCAAGCATAATCCCCTAATCCCTAAACTAATCTCATAACCCTGAACACTCAACTTGACACATTTACTCTTAAACCCTAAACCTAAACACCTAAATCTTACAATCACTAATAATTAAAGTACAAGCATAATCTCATAATCCCTAAACTAACCTCATAACCCAAACACTCAACTTGACACAATTACCCCTAAACCTCAAACCTTAAAATTTTTTCTAGGCCGAAATAAATTGGGCCTTCAAAAGCCTGTCAAACGTTTGGAATCGCCATCGGTCGTTTTGGGTTGGGTACAACCAAAATAAGTTGGGCCTTTAAAAGGTTTAATTATTAAATAATTTTATGAAGAGGTGTCTAATTAAAAAAAAAAACTAAAAGTAAAGGTCTAAGAATACTAAACTAAAATTAGGACTAAAATGAATCAAACTAAAACTAAAGAATAAAAAGGACCTAAATATAAAGCTCCTAAACTAGTAATGACCTAAAATGCAAATAACCCCTAAAAATGGGCGTGATTTTTTCCCCATTTGTTAACTTAATTGTTGTTTCAATTTCAAAAGAAATTGAAATATGCGTTTGGTTCCTTGGGATTGGGCCAGCCGAATCCCTAAAAAAATGAGGTTTTTTTTTTACTTTAGACTAAATTATATTAAAAAATAGATGTCAATTTGGACTAAAAATTAAATTTTAGGAATTAGAATAAATTAAAAAATATAAACAAATATGGCGCAATTTTGACTAAAAATTAAATTATAGGGACTAGAATAAAAAAAATATTATTTGACTAAATTACTAAAAATAGAAATATATATGAGTCAATTTTGGCTAAAAAATAAAGTTTTAAGGACTATAATGAACAAAAATATCACCATATTTAAAACATTGGACTAGATTAGAAAAATGCGAACTAAATTGAGGTTAATTCGGTTAAAATTTAGGGACTAATATGAACAAAAATAAACCTCAAATCCCTAAACTAATCTCATAACCCCAAACACACAACTTGACACGTTTGCCCCTAAATGCTAAATCTCAACCCCTAAATCTTACAATCACTAATGATTAAAGTACAAGTCTAATCCTTGAATCCCTAAATTAATCTCATAATCCCAATTCTAAACACTAAACTTGAAACATGTATTGTTTATAGTCTCAACCCCTAACCTCAACCACTAAACCCCTAAACTAATCCCATTACCCCAAATATTTTACTTAAAACATTTATCCCTAAACCCTAAACATAAACCCCTAAATCTTAGAAGCACTCTTCACTAATAATTAGAGTGCAAGCCTAAACCCCAATTCCCTAAACTAAATAGTAAATACAGGCCATAACCCAATCACTCAACTTGCAACATATACCCCTATCCCCAAGCCCCAAACCCTTAAACTAATCTCATAAGTCATAGCTCAAACCATAAATTTTATTTTTATTTTTATTTAAATATATTATAATTAAAATTATAATAATTTGAAAAATTAAATATATTAAAATTATTATTATTATTAAAATATTAATTTAAATATATTCCAATTATTATTTTAATTAAATATTAATATGAACAATTACCCTATATATATATATATCTCTGTTTCTATGTGTGTATGTTTGTGTTAAATTTCTTATATAAACAAAATTTCTTTTATATATATATATATATATATATTTCTATGTGTGTATGTCTGTGTTTGCTATTTTCTGCTATAGATGCTCAACGAAAATATATTTGTAGACTTTTACCTGTAGTTAATCTAATGAATCTAAAAAGATATTTTTAGAATGGTATAGTGATAAATAAAGTCCTTGATTTAGTCTAAAAGTAGGGGAATGATGGTAACATACTATGGTGATTAATTACCTTTTGTGTTTAATGATGGTAAAATACCAGACAATTTAAATTATGTAAATTTATACTCATGGTAATGCATAACATTGTAGGTCATTTATATTCACATCCTTTTTTTGGCCAATATATTTTTTCTCAGTCTTTTATTGTTTGTTTCTTATTTTTTACTATTATTAAAAAGTAGATGACAACAACGAGGATGATGATGATGACAACGGTAACTAAACTTACTTCTGGCCTTGTGATAATTAGCCAAATGCCTATGTTTAAGAAAGATCTCGTCTTAAGTCGTTTGTAGTGGAGGATAACCTTCTTAAAGATAGCTAGTAGTTATTAAAAATTTATCTTTTTTTTCCGGCAGAGCTACTGGGGTTGGGGAGGGGCAATTGCCCCCACCCCAAGAAATTTTTTTTCACCTTTGTCCCCTTATATATATTTTTTAAAAAATTTTGTTTATTTTTAAATTTGCTCCCAGTTTCAAATATTTTTGGTAGCAAAGTCGAGCATTTAGTCTCGTAAAACTTTTACTATAAGATCTTAGAGCTTAAATTTTCAGAAAAAGACTTAAGTTGTAATAAATTTAGTATTATCTTATTTCTTAATTTTAGTTTATACATTTGTTATCTAATACTTATGTCATATTTCATAATTTCAGTTTGTACATTTGTAAGTTTACTAAGTTGTAATACATTTTTAAGTTGTAATAAACTTTTGTTTTATTTATTTTTAAGTTTACTTCATTTTTACCAAAATTATTTATTAGCAGTTTTAATTTGTGTACGATAATTAAAATTAACAGTATTATAATTACAACGATGAATTTAAAATATTATAATAGAAACCGTTAATCTTATAACATTTTTTTTATCAAATTAGCAAAAAAAATTAATCTTCCCCAATAAAATTTGGTCAAGTTATTCAATAAAATTTGGTTAAGTTAATAAGAAAAAGAGACAAATGAATATCTATACTTACTTAGTAGTGACTCTAGTGTCAACTAAAAGGCATATTGAATTATTACTAAGCATTGAATTATTTAACAAAATTTTAAACTTAGTAGTGTCAAATGAATATCTAAATCTAATCTTTTATTTTTTTGAAATTTTTAATTGATTATATATGTATATGTAACAAAAAAGATTATTTAGCACTTAAAATTGGTGGAATTACCCAAATATTGTGGTCTAATTTCCCCCCAACAATATAACACTCTCCACTTTATTTCCAACAATATGGTTGTTTACTGTAGCAACCAGAAGTCGGACTTAACACAATCCGACTTTGAACAATGTTTATCCAAAAAATAGACCCAAAGTCGATGATTAGCTTGAAGACTGATCAAGGACAACCTGACTTTAAACAATGTTCATCACTTTTACTGCTGGAAGCCGGATTACAAGCAGTCCGACTTTAGTAGTTTAATTTGAATATGAAAAAAAATATTATTCAAAGACGGATTGAACACAATCCGACTTTTGATTTGCAAGCAGTCCGACTTTAGTAGTTTAATTTGAATATTGTTGGAAATAAAGTGGGAAGTGTCATATTATTGAAAAAAAATTAGGGACAATATTTGAGTAAATTTACCCTTTAAATTAATTTATAAAAAAGTAATAATTTACATTTATCAACACATTGAATTGATTATATATATATATATATTCTTATATAATTTAATAAATTAATAGTCAATAATTCAATTATTTAACAAAATAATTTAAATATAAAAATTAATAATTGAAATGGTGAAAATTAGTTTATCATTTTATAAGATAATAAATTCATCAAATCATTACATCATAAACTTTTTCAATTACATGTCATGTAAATATCAATCCTGATCAATATCAATTCAGGTCAACAACATGTCGCGTTCAAAACAAGTCGGGTCAATTAACAAGTAAGGTTCAAAATAGGTCGGGTAAAATCGGATCTCGGGTCGATTCAGTCGGGTAATATCTGTTATCTGCTAGGTTAGTCTTGGGTTCGGGTTCGTTTCAATCGGGTGCAGGTCGGGTTTCAGGTCCACAGTAACCTGTTCAATTCGGGTTCAAGTCAGATGCAGGTAGGGTTCGGTTACTACAGTAACAGGTCCAACTCGGGTTCGAGTCAACAACAGTCGGTTACATATCGATTTTGGGTCATCACTTCCTTAGGTCGAACCAAATTTTAACTTGAGCAGGTTTGAGTCAAATTTTCAGTTCGAATCAACTTTTTACATCCCTATGTGGTGGAACACAATTTTGGAACCTTCAAATCAAACACTATAAACACTGCTTTTACGGTATTGATATTAAGGTAGCATAGGCATTGGTTAAAGACTTAAAGTATTGGACCGAAATTTCATTTTGGTCCTTCTACTGTTCAAAAAGACAATTTAATCCCTGCTTATTTAAAAACCTAACAAATCTATTGTTACAACTATGACGTAGACTAATAGTGAACGACGTGGCATTAACTTACACAAGGATAAGCTCGATTATAAATCTCACATAGAAACCGTGCAAGCTTTATGGATTTTTTTCCAGCCGAATTTGAATTAACTTCACCAACGAAGTTTAGTTTCGACTAAGACAGAGTTAGAAATTTATTTAAAATGAGTTATATTTTAACAATATTTAAAAGAAATTTATTATTTATGCAGAAATGTCAATTATATATTTTTATTTTTCATATACAAATTATATAAAAAATATAAAAATTTTAAAAATTTTGGGTATCAAGTATCAACATACACCCCAATGATACATGTAGGCTGTGGCTTTGCCCATGGTTTCGACCACGGAGGCACAACTCCATTTTCATATTTTAAATAATAATTTTTTGTTTATTTTTAGATGATTTAAAGATTAAATTTGAATTTATTTAGATTATTAACGGATTATTAACCGATTATTTAGAAAAAAAATTACATAATTAAATTGAATTTTAAGGTCAAACTTTTAACAATAATAATGAAATTTCTTAATTGTATAATTTTCTGAAATACACGAGTTAAAATGTTCTTTTGAGTTATAGCGAAATCAAAATAAACCTTTTCACATAGTATTTGAGCTTTAACCAATAGGCATCCAATTGCACTCTGAAATCTAGGCCTATTAAGCGTGTTCTAGGACTATGACGGACAGGATGAAACGAAGACGAGAAAAAAAAATTAAAAAAAATGGGAGTGATGTGGGACTCATGTACAGTATTGAAGCCCAAATTGTACATCAGGCTTTGGCAACAATCCCAATCGAAGAATTAAAGAAAACCACGTCCAATGTGCAGTGAATTTCATTATATGCATTCGACAAGCCAAATCATTAAAGATTAAAGGGGTGACAAAAAGCACTACTTTCCAAACTATGTGACTGTCTTTCATACAGAAGTAATTAAAAATGTATTTGGAAATCACTTCTTTGCTGACGTAATTGCTCAAGCTATCGTTTCAAACAATCGGAGGAGAAATTCACTTTTATCTGGAGTTTGTTATGAAGTTTCCCAATTTGCTGTGGAAGCAATTCTAGTTCATGGCACCCATTGATGGTCAACTCTTCAAGGCTTCTCATGGCTCCATCACCCATCGTCCAGGTTCGAACGCCTATTTCTTCTATGAACAGGAATCTGAGTTGAGAAAATAAGTTGGGTCTCATTTTCAGTTTGGGTTCCCTAACGGACCCTTTTAGCAGTTTCAGCACCTGGAGGTGATCCAGATTCTCTAACATTCTGATTACAACATCAGCAACTAGGTCAGTGTTCACCAAGGTTACCTTAATCAGTCTTGTTGGGAGTGTCATTGGTATTGATGGAAACACAACAGGATCGATAATGTTTAGCTTTTGAAGAAAATTCAACATGCAAAGCCAAGACAAAACATCCGCTAGTCTTCACCTTGTCTCGGCTATTTAACGTCAACTTAATCAAGCTCGGAAACCTGGAACCAATGAAGAGATCTTCAGTGTTTGCATCGGGAGTTATTGCTGAAAGGGTTTGGGATGCTGCAAACTTTCTCCAGACGGATAGGGACATTTAGGCAGCGTTGTCTGGGGAAGCAACAAAAGATGTCTAAGGTTTTCCATTCCCCAAATAGTACCAGGCAAGCATGGATATAGAACACGAGTGTTTTTGATATTAAGTGTCTGTAGATTTGGGAGACTACATATGGAAGAAGGAAGACGGTTCAAGGAAGTATGATTTATCCTCAGATGCTTCAAAAGGGATGAATGTTTTGTGTTTTTATGATTCTTGGAAATGGGTGTAGATCCAACGTCCAACACTCTCAGCTTGGGAAACGATGGAATTCCAGCTTAAGCCCTTTCGAATCAAGGCTTTCCTTATCGTGAAAACACAGTATAGTGCGTAGGTTGGATAAATAATCTGGATTAGACCATATGTACCTCAAATCGTATTGGATGGAAAGCCTCCCCGGCTCGGTATTGCGTGGACCTGATCCTGGCTTGGTGTGAACTTGAAACTTGCCTTCCCTTACGGAAACGCAAAACTCCGTCCACAATTCATGGATTCGAAACGTTCTTACACAACCGTCTGATATTTTTCTAACAACCTGGATCAAGCTTCGGTTGTTTAATTCTTCCAAGTATCTCCATGCAATTTCCTCATCTCTTGACCCACCTGTTTCCTCTATAAGTTCCTCTGCTATCCAAAGGTTGATGACCTGGCTTGCAGGGATTTCAAAACCACCCAAATAGAGCAAACACTTTTGAAGGTGTTGAGGTATGGCATTACAAGTCAAACCGAATATCCCGAAACATGGTGGACTAGCTTGTTGATTAAGGTACCAACTCACGTTGTCAAGTAACGTCTCTCCACTTGTTGACTGTTCTATCTCTAGCAAGTAAACTAGCCAAAGAGACAATAGCAAGTGGGAGGCCAGCACACTTGGTATCGATTTGTTTTCCAACATTCTGCAGTTGTGGAGGGCAGCTTCCATCTTTGAACACCAGTTTCTCCATGAGTTCCCACCTCTCCCCCTCGTCAAGGGGTTCCGTATGAAAATGATCATCGGTTGATGAGCTTGCCAGTGATGCCACGCTTTTGGAGCGAGTAGTCAACAGTAGTCTGCTTCCTTGATTTTCATTGGGAAATATTTTTTCTAAAGTCTCCCATAGTTGACAACAAGGTATCTTTTGTATTGCAATATTTTCCTCACCTTCTCAACTAATTTTTCATTGTCTAATAACTCTAGTTTTGACGTCTCCTCCCCAAAGATTCGCAACAAGTACAACACGTCCCAAACGATTTTCGTTAAAGTTGTCTTGCCGGAGCCCTTTGACATCCCCTCCCCATGGATGATGCCCAACAAGACGTCCCTCATAGTGTATTTGGTGGGCACAAAAATCCATGCATGACGTTTAAACTGTCGGCTAATTTTTCTCGTAATTTTTTTTTGGCTAAAGTCGTCTTGCCGGGCCTGTTGTCCCCACAATTGAAATAACTTTTTTAGTTAGCAGCATATCGCTAACTCGGCGTATTGGAACGTCAAACCCCACCACGTTGTTCTCCTCAACCTCACTCCTTTGCTTCTCCAACCACTCTGAATTGTGCCCGGGGTTGGCTACTGGAACTGGAAGGCCAGCGCAATACTTGGTGTAGTAGCCATTAATTTCTTCCATCTTCTTCTTGATGCCGTCAACTCGTTCGGAGATTCGAAGAAGCTTTTCAGCGTGAGGCAGAGCGTGAAGATCCCTGCTGGCCGCTGTCCTCTGGTACTGTTGAGTGTTGAATGTGTCGATGATGTCCTTGGCCTCGCGAGCTAATTTAAGGATATGGGTCAGATACAATTTGACGGTGCTGTCTTCCATGACGACGCCATCATATTTTGTGAGGCTGGCGTGAATAAACTGCAGCTTATCTTGAATCGGTTGCACTTTCTCCGGGGCTCCACGAATCAACCTAACCTGTTGCGCTACATATTGGATCCCTGCATTTGCAAGGTGGCTTACATATTGGAAACTGCACATTCCCCTGCATTTATAACACGCCCATGCCCACTTCACCAGCCTTGGACTAACCAACAAACAATGACTCAACAACAACCATGCTAGGGGTTTGGTTATCAAGTCTACGATAATAATAATAATATAAATCAAGTCGACACAAATTATAAATATCTAATGAATAAATAATTTAATATCTTTTAAATAAAGTCTCAGCTTTTAAAATAAATTAAACCCATTCAACTTCATACTTAACCATAAATTTTATAATTGTTTGACACCGAAATTTTGTAAATAAATAAAAAAACAGGGACAACTAACATATGCTCTGTCCTACTACTACTAATAATAGTCGATTCCACAAATGAGTAAATATTAGTAATAGTCAATTTTTCTAAAACAATAGTAATAGTCAATTTTTTTTGAAAGTTATAGATAACTTTATTAAATGTCTGAGATCCGCTTCGTTAAAAAATTTCCCTAACACTAACGGAAGAAAAAGATTGCAACATGCCAAAATGCATTACATTACAACACAAACACCAACACGGAACACAATATCATAATACCTGTAACCGGGATCAACCAACAAATTGAAGGGGTCAATACACCCAACGACAAACCAAAAGTCCTAAGACCTCATATAAACAAGGCCTTAAAAGCGACATTAGCTAAATTGTATCATGCCCATCAGATGAATGATCAAACCAGACAAGTGGAGAACCTCTAGTGATGCCACTTTTTGCAAGTTTGTCAGCAGTTGAGTTGCACTCTCTGGCCACGGCTTGGATAGTCCAAACAAAGTCTTCGCCAATTGTCGAGCACTCAGATACAATGCTTTCGAAAATCTGGTGATCAGCCAAGGGATGGATAAACCAGTCTACAATCAAACTACAGTCACACTCCACAATGATTTTAAAGTTTTTTTCGACCAACACGAATTTTTACAAAGAGTGAGTGACTCCCTAATAGCAAGTAATTCGGTGGTTGTAGCATCATAAAAACCAACCGATTTAGAGAGTAAGATGAGAGTTTTGTTGTGTTCGTTACGTAAAATCAAACTAGAGTCGCACTCCACAATGATTTTAAAGTTTTTTTGGACGAACACGAATTTTTACAAAGAGTGAGTGCCTCCCTAATAGCAAGTAATTCGGTGGTTGTAGCATCATAAAAACCAACCGATTTAGAGAATAAGATGAGAGTTTTGTTGTGTTCGTTACGTAAAATACCGCCTATTCCAGCTCTTTCGAAACCACCCTCGACAGCACCATCTACGTTGAACTTTAGCGAATCAGAGGGGGGTTTAACCAGTGGCAGCAAACATTTCGAGTATGGTTAATCACAATACTTTTTAAAATGAGTGGGCAACAAACAATGTCATTACGACAAAAGATACGTCAGGCCATTTCGCTTTGCACCACCACCCGATACGAATGAGACATAAGTCGTATAACTGATTAGTATATAGCCGCGATCCTCTGAACACTATATCGTTAGTGTATAGCCAAATCGACCATTTCGCTTTGCACCACCACCCGACACGAATGAGACATAAGTCAGGCCATTTCGCTTTGCACCACCACCCGATACGAATGAGACATAAGTCGTATAACTGATTAGTATATAGCCGCGATCCTCTGAACACTATATCGTTAGTGTATAGCCAAATCGACCACACAAAGCTGAAAAAACAGATCTGCCATATACAAGGGGACAAGGATGGGATCCGTACTGAACACCATTGAATGAAAAATGATTTAACATTACCAGGAAGCACCAATTGGACGCCCCAAACTCGGCACCATTGTTGCCAGATAGACCAGGAAATGCTACAATGACAAAATAAATGATTTATTGATTCATCTGCCATTGAGCACGAGGGGCACGATAAAATTTGTTGTCTAAGAGAGCCTTTTGTAGGAATTCTACCGTGAATAACTCTCCACATGAAGGCTTCGACCTTGGGGGACAAGATTTGGCCAAACCAGACTCCAAACTTCCTCCTTATTGCGAGCACCATCAACGAGCGTATCACAAAATAACTTAGATGTGTACAACCCGTTAGAAGAAGCCATCCATCTGATACTGTCAACTCGAAGCGGATTAGGAACAACGCTATTAATTAAATTTAGAAAACTATCCCATTGCTCTTTTTCCCAGTCGAAAAGTCTTCTACGAAGCTCAATTTTCCAGCACCATACTCCATCCTTAAAACTGCCAAAGTCGGCTAAAACACCATCTTTAACCCTTGCTAAAGCGAATATTCTGGGAAAAGCAACCTTGAGTGGATGAGTTCCCGCCCATAAATCAGACCAAGACATAATTCTGGTTCCCTTGCCAACAACCAATTTCAAATTTTTGCAAAATAAATCCTCCGGATTTGACAGAGAAGAGATAATACTTTTCCATAACCACGACTTGTTTGCTGAATTTAAGCTGGAAGGAACTAAAGACAAGGAATTTTCCTCATATCTCGCCTCCAAAGGCTACTCGTTTCTACACCGAACCTCCATATCCTTTTATTGACTAGAGCCCTGTTTTTCGTTTTAAAATCGACCAAACCTAACCCACCGCAAACCTTAGGGAGACAAATACTTTCCAGCTAATCCAATGTATGGCTTTGTTTATCGAAGAGCCCCAAAGAAATTTAGCTACTATGCTCGAGATGCGCTTGTTGACATACATGGGCAT
Source organism: Hibiscus mutabilis (assembly GCA_019671005.1). Lineage (NCBI taxonomy): Eukaryota > Viridiplantae > Streptophyta > Magnoliopsida > Malvales > Malvaceae > Hibiscus > Hibiscus mutabilis. The sequence continues at coordinate 164,346 of JAGYYJ010003205.1, forward strand.
CGGAAATAGAGATAGAAAATACATCGACAGACTAACCAGAACTGATTTGATTAAGGCAATTCGTCCCCCTAGGGACAGTTCCTTCGATTTCCATCCAGACAACTTTTTCTGAAATTTCTCCACAACCGGCAACCAAAGTTGAATCGAATTTCTACTAGCACCCAACGGAAGGCCTAAATACGAACTCGGTAATTTTTAGCTTTGACACCGTAGTAACAAAGCCCACAGGCTGACTGTAGATTCTTCCACATTAATGCCGATAATTTTCGACTTCCGCAAATTCAGTTTTAAGCCTGCCGCTAATTCAAAGCCTCTAAGAATTCCTAATCTGTATTTCACTCGCCCCGCAGAAAAGAATCAAGTCATCCGCGAACTGGATGTGAGATATCTCAACAGAGCTTCTTCCGATAGAAATCACATTAAATAATCCAATACGAACAGCTTTGTGAAGAAGGGCACTCAATGCTTCAGCCACTATATTAAACAAAATTGGTGACAGAGGGCAGCCTTGTCTTAAACCGCGTCCAATTGAGCAATCCAGCATCTGTCTCCCAGAAAATCCATTTTAAACACCACACTGACCCGAACCCCATTTTCCTCGTTATAAGCAATAAAAAGTGCCAGTCGACAGTATCATAAGCCTTACGAAAGTCCACTTTAAACACCACCCCTTTGATCTCATTTCGTCTTGAGTAATCAATAACCTCGTTCGCTATCATTGAGCAATCCAGCATCTGTCTCCCAGGGCAAAAAGCGAACTGATTTACGCCTATAATATCTTCCAGTACAACCCCTAATCTCAATGCTAACACCTTAGCAAGCAATTTGTAGACACAGCCAACCAAGCTGATCGGCCTAAAGTCCTTGACTGAATCTGAATTTTTACTCTTTGGGACAAGCACTATGAAAGAGTGATTAAAGGAGAAGTCCTTAATCTCGCCACTATGAAATTTTTCGAAAAAAGAAAGAACCTCCTCCTTTAAAGATGGCCAGAATTTTTTAAGGAAACCCATGTTGGGCTGACCAAATTTCATCCGGTGTAAAGGGTTTTTCAAGATTCTGAGCAGCACAAGAGTTAATCTGGTTTAGATCACAATTAAAGTCTTTGATAGGCAGAGTATTACTTTGATTATAAACTTCTTTAAAGTGCAGCATGATGGCCCTGTTTACTTCTGCAGGCGAGCTATAAGTAAAGTCCCCTACCCGAATACAAGATATCAGGTTTGATCTTCTTCTTGCCGACGCCGAAAGATGGAAAAATCTTGTATTACGATCTCCCAATTCAGCCCACTTTAATCGGGATTTCTGCAGCTATTCCCGTTCCTCTCTCCTGATACAATCCCATAAACGAGCCCTCAACATGTGTAGTTCAACTATCTTATCTTGGTCTTGTGTCCCATTTGACAAGTCTTTTTCCAGTTCGGAGCATTTCTCTTCAATGTTACGAATCTCGTCATCAACATTATCTTGCTTTGCAGATATCCATGCTTTAGAGGGGAGGGGATGAAAAGAAGAGAGTGTTCCTACTTAGTTTATAAGTAATGACGTAAAAGAATATAAGAAAATAAACTTCTTATATCGATGAATAATTAAACACTATATTAATGCCTGTGAAGTGTGAACGTAACGTTTAAATAAATTGTATATGTAGAGTATTAATTATGGTAGGCTTGAATTATTTTAATTATAAAAAGTACGAATGCTAAGAAAAATTGCGAATAGATAGAAATAAAAATATGTTTATAATTAACATGGTTTAATTTGGTATTATTTAAGCAGGTATTGAGTTTGAAATATTATGTATGTAAAAATATTTTGTTAAAAAACTTATCCACCAAAAAATAAAATCATGTGTGCGACACGAGTCAATTCGAATTAATTAAGGTGGACAAAAATATTTTATATTTCTAAATCACTATCACTATTTTACCTAACATCAGTGTGGTTATCGTCTAAACAATAAGTCAAATTGATCTAACCAACCGCTTCTAATTTATACAAATGAAATCATGCCTGACACGAGCTTTATATCTCAATGCTGATGATTACATGCTGTAGAATAAAATGATTATAAAGATTTATATTCAATATATTATAAATTTATATATTACAAGAGGACTAAAAGCATTCATTAATCAACTATTCCCACATACCAATAAAAATAAAATAATTAACACAACTTGAAACAAGCAATTAAAGATTTTTATTGACATCCAATATCTTGCTTTAAGTTCTCGTCTCAATAAAAGCAATTCTTTTTTTTCTTCTTTTAAGTAAAAATTGTTTAAAATAAAAAAATAATTGAAGAACTCATAAATCGTGAAATATCACGCTCTTCTCCCTAAAAATCCCAAATCACTTGACAAACAATCTGAAATTGAAAATCTTAAATCAACCATAAATGTGAAAATAAGATCACCCACGTACCCAACAGTTTCAAATAGTAAAGCTGATTGTGCATAAAAAAGAAACGCTCTACTTTATACAATTGAAAATTGGAATATTATGGCTCATCTAAATCTAATTTCGGCGGAACTAAATGATTTTATTTACTTATTATAACTTACAAAAAAAAAATCTCAAAGTGTGCAATGTTTTTCCTCATTCGGTTTAGAGCAATAGCTGCAACCGTTTGTTAAAAGAATGAAATCTTTATTTCATAGAAAAATATATTAAAGATGTCAAAATGTTCAAGTAATATACATTTACTTCATAAAAAGTAAGAAATCCCATTTCGTTAATAACCAGAACTGGTGATCGAAGTTCATAAAAAAAATCTTTATCTGCATTCGAGAAGCGAAAGGGACGACAAAATACATGAATGGAAAGGCAAAAAGCACTGGTTTCTATGGTTTTAATTTGGACATCACATATCTTCATAATTAATTGCTTTGGAAGCAGTGTAAAAAAAGTAGCTTTGGAAGTGATTCAGAAGGATGGATCATGTAGCTGCAATGCTTCTGATTTTAGCCGCTTCCTGATTTAAGGGTATTACTCAGCCTGCAATCATGTTATGATCAAACAAGAAGAGAGATTTGAAAAAAGGTTCACAGTTTATTTAGCCTAGAGAATTGAATCCCCAGCAATTTTGCCAAGTAAATTCAAGGATAACATGCGATACGAATCTTACCAGTCCAAACCTTCAAAAAGGCCTTCCCCTTTAATTGCTGAAGTTTTAAAAATAGCCCATTGTCGGTTTTTTATCTTGTGCAACTCCAAAGACTGTAATTGCAGCAGCATCAAGTGCACCTGGAAGATCCTGCGTTTACACCAACAATGTGACTTACAAGACTTTCATAAATGAAAAAGTATCAAAATGGTTTACAATCTTTGTTAAGCAAATTAAAATGTTATTCCTCTTTCCTTGGCCAAATGTCTTAAGGTTGTATTTGGGAATTTAAATTTGAAATAACGACTTGGATAATATATACTTAGTACCAATATTTGAGCAATAGAGCACACATACAAAATGCTATTCACGACTAATCTACATATGATACAACAATTCATCCCCAATATGTCTAGCAAACAAAATCCAAATTCACCTCAAGAATTAGAAACTGTATGTTTATTCCCTTTTGGAACAAGGGCTTTCGCTCAATTTCAATTGTCAAACATAAGAAAAGCACCTAAAAAAAGAAGGTTCTGCACTACTACAACAATGAAAAAGAATAGCCCCAACCTGCTTATTTGCAAAAATCAGAACTGCAGCTCCTCTTAGCTCTTCCTCCTGCAAAAAGATTCAGACTTGAAACTAATCCAGAAGTGGCATGATAAAATAAAATAAACAACATAAAACAAGCACTGTCATCTTAATTGATAAACAATGGGAAATTGAGAGGTTGGTTTACAAAAACTACAGACAACAAAAGGGAAAGATAATACAGCAGGACTATAACAACCTGAAATGCCATTTAAAAATTGAAGATAATTTGTAAGGAAATAACATTCTAGGGAGCCAAAACAATGTTTTCACGTATCATTCTTTCTTGTTGTCAAACTTCTAAATCACAACAATTACTACAGTGGATCATGATATAAACGTTACAGCCTGCAAATGATCTATATGTTATCTTCACTGCATGGAACATTTTTGTAAGAGGGTTTAGGATGTTTTCAATGGGAAACCTAAAAAAATACTGTAATATGAAGGAATGCATCTTGATGTGTTTACCTCCAAGATTGCATGAAATTCTTCTTTAGCTATTACCAGCCTATCTGTGTCACTTGAATCAACAACATAGATTATAGCCTGGGTATTTGGAAAGTAGCATCTCCAATATGGCCTGTAGAGCAAAATCAAACAAGAATTAGGTGTTTGTTCTAAAGGTAAAAAGAAAAATGGAAATCCACTTATACGAACATGGAAATGTTAATAAACAATAGCTACAAAATCTAGGTTCAGATTAATGGTAACAGTTTTAGATATTCTCTCTCTCTAAAGCACAGAGTGACTAAGAATAGATAACTAAGTATAATTTGTGGCTTTTAAAGATTTTCATTTTTAGCAATAATTGTGATGGAGAGGAAAGTCTAATTAGCTATGGATATTGAAAATAAAGAAAAAAATATAAAGAACCTAATGACATTAGGGATAAAGAAAAGGGTTCTGGGATTTTCCAGCAACCAATTCTACTAAAATTCTCTTACTGATAATAATCACTTCCCTAATAACCTCTAGCGTAGTATTTACTATTTATAATAATATTCTCACTAATAGTCCTATTTTATTAGAAACGCTTGCTAAAAGTCCTATGCTAAGTTGCTAACCACATAACTATTTAAAATAACACAAAAGATAAACTTCATAAAAAACTAACGTATAACAAAAAGCTGATCCTAATATTCAAATAATTAAATAAAATTCGGATGCTCCTGCATAAAATGCAAAAATAAATCCTATTGTCTATCCAATCACAAATGTTGTAGAATGTGTGTACAACTTGATACTTTTTTTTTTATTATTGAGATACTCTTATAGTAATATGAGAAAAATACCCTTTGAAGGACTATGAACTGTCCTTGAAAAATTTTACAACTATTGCATTCAGGGGAAACTACATTGTCCCCCCCAAATTTTTTTACTATAAAATATAATAGGGTGTTTTACATATTTAGACCCCAATTTTCAATTCATTTGAACTTTGCCCATCCCATTTTATGGTTAATTATACCTTCATCAGGTAATCTTGATTTTTGCTCAGTCCCTGATTGCATTAAATGGATTCTTTATTATGCACACCCCTTAACTACATGAAATGAATAAAGAGATAGACCTTATCTTTCTCAAATGAAAAGAATTCACTGGGAATCATATAAGTTTAAGAGCAAAAACTATTTAATTAAATTTCTAAGCAGCCAATGGCCAGCAGTAGACTCACAAAAGGCAAACTTTACATAGAGCTTTCGCAAACCAAACATCTTAGAGGAGAGAGTTGACAGCAGAAAACAAACAAATAATGGATGAACTTAAACGCCAAAAAAAAATGATGCATGTTTAGGAAAGTTACCTGATACTTGTCTGTCCGCCTGCATTGAAAAATGGTAAAGATGTCATTGAGACAAGAAGTTGATAGCACTTATGTTAAAATAAAAAAGCTCCAAATGATAAAAGAAAGCAAAATTGAGAAACAAGGTATATTTTATTTCAGTTCAATACTAATTGAATAGACGAAAGAATACCCATATCATGAAATACTAAGAACAGATATATAAAGATATAAGAAACCATGAAGGCTCAAATTCTGAGAATATTACCTGTTATCTAATATGATTTTACTATACATATGTTGTGAATTTCCATCTCTCAACCCTTACAATCAAATCTAGACATTATTATGAAAATCCACTCCACATGTAAAAGATCTAGATCAAGGAGTAGTGGTCGGCATACCTAAATCCCAAACTTGAAATTTGATGTTATTGTACTGTACTGTTTCGACATTAAATCCAATCGCTGCACCATCAAGAACAAAAAAAAAAAAAAATCAAAGAGCAATTCTTAAATAAAAAGGAAACTAATTGATCTGCTTAATTGCAAATACTAACTTTTCCGTAACACATGAAACGCTCAATAATCCATTTCAAACAAACAAAAGAGGGAAATAGAAATTTGAAAAAATGAAAATGAAAAGACTAACTTGGAATTGTCGAGACAACTTCACCCATCTGGACTCGATCTGCAACCAAAAGCATCGAATCTTTAAATTAAAAAAATGGCAATTTCTCATTTAATAAATCCCGATATAAACAGAATTGGAATCACAAAAAGCATAATAAGGAAGAGAAGTAATACAGAGAATGGTGGTTTTGCCGGCATTGTCAAGGCCGAGAACAAGGATCCGAGCCTCCTTGTTACCAAACAGAGAAGAGAACATTTTTGTAAACAGAATACCCATATCGTTAACTGTAGAAAAAAGAGAGGATCTCTCAGAGCATAAATCTTGGATCCGATCTGCGAAGCAGCACCCCTTCTTTTTTTTCCCTGTACAAAAAGGAGAGGGCCTGCTTGCAAGAGGACTTGAGATCCCGAGAGGGGTGAAATTGAGAATTCGAGAAATAAAGCGGTGAATAATTGCGAAGACTGTAAACTTCCTTCTTTTTTGGCGCTTTTCCAATATATTCCTGGGAATCGAATCGAAATGCAGAAGCAACGAAGAAGGAAAAGAATGGGGTGAAATTATGTGCGGTATGGAACTGCTACAGAAGAATACGTGATTGGTCCACGTGTTACTTTTTGGAAAGTCTTTAGACTTTGTAACTTGCTGACGGGGTTACATCCAGACTGCAGTCCTTGAATTTTGGGAGGGAAATATAACGGCTGCAGTTGGGCAATTTTAGTTCGAGTTAAATTTGTTTTTATATTTTTTAAAAAATAATTACAACGGCGATATTTATTTCTGTTAAATTAGAAATAGAAATAGAAATAGAAATGTACGTTAGATTACTATACGATTATAATATGGATAGAAAAAAAATATTTAAAATAAAATTATTTTTAATTTTATTAAAAAAATTATATGCAATATGATAAATATTTGTTTATAAATTTACTTCTGTACTCAATTAAGGACTTAATAATAAATATACATAATTATACAATTAGGTGCTATAATAGAGAGGTTTGTAATGACTAAAATATCTTGAACAGAGAAAAGAAGGAAAAGAGACAAACCCTAGAAAATCAGGAAAAAATATTATTAAGATTTTGCCAAAAAGAACTTAATTCCGCCAGGAGAAAATATATGGTCCAAATACAACAACCCTGATTATTAATTAATCAGTCTGTTAAACAGAAAACGGGCTTAACCAAACATGGGCCTAACCAAATGTAACAGAAATTAGTTAAACCAAACGTTGACCCTCAACAACCTCCAATAAAATAAGAAATGAAAATATTATTAAAAATATTAAGATTGTATTAACTATATGGTCCTTTTTCGGCTGTATAAGGGAGTAGTGGCCAAGTCTATTATTAAACAGTAGATGGAAGTGTCTAAACCAGTAAAACTTGTGAATGACTGGAAAAAATAGATCACCAAAAATCACCACAAGTGCAACGACCTTCTCTAAAATGGTGAAACCGGTTTATATCCCTAACAATGATTTCCCTCTGCGTGATGCTAGATGCATGTTTCATAAAAAAATGGCAATCCCCACAAATCCTGAGATTCTTCATTATTCGTATCGGGGCAGTAGCAGGCAGGCAGAGCAGCCCAAAACTAAGCGCCAGTTTCTCACTGTGGTGCTTCAAAAGTTCTTGCTTTCTACTCTCTTCCGCATCATGAAGGTCATGTTCAGTCTCTACTTTATAGCCAAGGATCTTCACTTCCTCCACCAACTTATCTAATTTGGCATATATTTCAGTAATTCTTGGGTGATTTATCTCTCCAACCATAAATGCATGGACCTTATCCTTGATTGCAATCCAACTCTTGCCCCTTTCGTTTTTCACCACGTTTTCTTTAAGAAATTACCTTGCTCTTACAACTTCCTCCCACTTCTTATTAGCTGCATAAATGTTGGACAGCAGAATATGGTTTCCAGCATTATCAGGTTCCATCTCAAACAAATGCTTAGCTGCTACCTCACCTATTTCAAGATTCCCATGGAACCTACAACAAGCTAAAAGAGATCCCCACATAGAAACAGTGGCAACAAAGGGCATTCTCTGTATCAAATTGAAAGCTTCAGAAATAATTCCAGCTCGACCAAGGGTATCAACCATGCATGAATAGTGAATGACATTAGGTGATATATTGTGCTTTCTTACCATGAGATCAAAGTAGCTCTTTGCTTCATCCACCAAACCCATATGGCTACATGCAGATAACACAGAAATATATGTCACTTCATTAGGGTAAAGACCCATCTGCTGCATTTTCTCGAATGAAATCATTGCCTCCAAGGCACGAGCATGTTTAGCGAAGCCAGAAATCATTGTGTTCCAAGAAACAACGTTTTTCTCTTTATACCGGTGAATACAGTGTAAGCGTCTTCGACGCTGCCACATTTAGCATACATGTCTATAAGAGAGGAAGCTATGAATATGTTTGAACCAAATCCAGTTTTAGATATAATGGAATGCACCTGTTTTCCTTCAATCAAAGCAGCTAGCCCTGCACAACCACATATAACGGAAGAGAGTAAAAACTGGTCATGTTCTACTTCCATTATTTGAAATCTACGAAACAACAATAAAGCCTCCTCAAATAACTCATTTTGAACATACCCCACCACCATACAACTCCATGTAACAACACTCCTCTCCCGCATGCTCTCGAAAACCCATCTAGCATCCTTTACCAAACCAGATTTTGCATAAACATCAACCAATGCAGTTCCCACAAACATGTTTGAATCAGCGGCAGCCTTTATAGCAAAGCCATGCAGTTGTTTGCACACAGAAACATCACAAATTGCAACAGAGGCGCAAAGAACGATTGAAACGGTGAATTCACTAAACGAGCTTTCATTCCTCTGCATGAGCTTGAAAAGATTTAATGCTTCATGGGCTTCCCCGTTTTGGGCGTACGAACCAATCAAGGTATTCCAAGAAACCAAACTTCGTGCTGGCATTCCATCGAACACATTGCGGGCGCTGGACAAAAGACCGGATTTAAAATACACGTTAATGAGAATGTTGGATGTTGTAGTGTCTTCTTGCAACCCGAAACGGATTGCCCGTGCACGGCATGCTTTCCCATGGATGACTGCTTTGTTTCTTGCACATAACTGTAAAACGGCATGCAAATATGAAACCCGCGTATTATTACACATTGTTATCCATGAAAGGTCCTCTGGAGTTGGTGTCTCAAGTTGAACAGCAGCAGCAACTCCTAGTTCTAGTGCAGAAAAATTCTTACCGAGGAGAGTACAAGGACAGCAGAGATTCCATCTGTAGCAATGCAAGGTGTTCGTCAGACTGAAGTTTACAAGTCTCTTCTGTTGGGAAAGCGTCAGACTGAAGATTGAAAGTCACGTGTTCGATGACGTTACAATACCTTTTTTCCATTTAAATCCATTTCTAAATATTTTTGCTTTCAAAAGGTCATTTTTACTAATCTTGCTCAAAGGGATAGCTCAAGTTGAACAGAACTGATCTGAGATTTTTTTTTTTTTGACAAAAAAAATCATATTTTTAGGTTATATATTTTGATCATACGTTTAAAAATATTTCCTTCTCTACTTTTAAGCTATAAATTTTAAAATAAATCAAGCCCTAACATCCTAAAACCTAAACCCTGGTAAATTGGGTCAAACCTAAATTTTTATTCCGATTTTTAAATCAAAGGCCCACTTTAATAAAACCATAAACTCTAAAATCACGAACACAAACTGATATCAATGTATTTTATTTCTTTATTTGTGTCATATTATGTCATTATATTTATATTATATATGAAGATAAAAAATGAATGTTTCTTTTAAAAAATTAATTACAAAAAAGTTACCCTCATAAAATCTAACAATTAAGAAAATAGAAAAACATTATAAAAATGATTATATTAGTAAATTCTAAGAATTATAAATTTGATCTTTCTATAAAAGGTAAAACATTTGGGTAGACTGTTAATTAAAAGATGCATTTCTTTTAAAAAATAAACAATTTTATATTTAAATGTTTCTTTTTTAAAAACAGCAATGAATAATCAAAACATTAAGTTCTGACCAACTAGTTAAAATTTCTAGGTTATGGATGGTAAATTTTACCGACTTAAATGAAAAAAGTAAATACAAATTTTTAACTACTAAAGTATTTTTTTGTAAAAATAGTAAATTTTCAATTCCCAAAACATAACTTAAAATTTTAGGCCCTTAGTTCATTATATTTGGAGCATTGATTGGTTCCAAAAAAATTTAAAATCTCATTGAAACGGCTTTGCTTATTATATAATGTTTTATCTATTCACCTATTTTTACAAAAAAATACTTTAAGCACTTAAAGTTCAAAAAAACATACTTTGAGCTTTTTTTTTTTTCATTTAAGACTTTTAAGAATTTAAAATTAATGGGCTAAAAGGTAAAACATTTTTGTAGACTGAAAATTAGGGGGAGAATATGCTTGTTTTACAAGCAAAGTTGTTTGTTTTCTTCTTTGTCTATGAACAGCAATGGATGATTGTGTCACTTCAACTAGTTCTTTCTTTATGGTTTACCGACCAAAAGTTTTTTTAGTTTTTTAACTATTTTTTTGTAAATTTTCAATTCCCAAAACATAAATAAATTTTTTCTTTTAGTTTATTATATTTAGATTGTTGGTTCAAAAAACTCAAAATCTGCTTGAAACATCTTGCTTATTATATAATGTTTTAATTTTTTTTTGAAACTTTGATGCCGAAACTTTGACTAGACTTAAAGTGATTGCAGAACAAACCTTAGTTTCGTTTCCAATACTTGTAAAAGCTACTTTTGTAAGAAAATTACCATGCATATCCATAACAAGAAAAATCCTAGTTTGTGTGGGGTTGACGTTTTATTTTGCCACATTTTTTTTTTCGGCAAAATTAACTTTTTATTTATAGATTAAAACACCACTAAATAGTGGATTACAAGAATCTCAAAACAAACTGAACACAAACAATATAAACCCCTCTGACGGATCCAAAGATAAAAACAAAAGATAAATGTCCACCTTAAGACTAAAAGTTTATAAATTTACCTTTAATTTTTTAATTTTTATGAATTAATCCTTAAATTTTTGTAATATTTATGATTTGAAATTTTGAGATTTTATGTAATTTTTTTCATTCAAATTTCCTTCCACTATATTGATTGAATCTTAATTTTATTGATATTGTTACTTCTGCAACAATATGTAGTTTTTTTAGTTTGGAGTTTAGAGATTATAGGTGGTTTAATAGCGTCATATTGGTTTTTTGGGAGGTGAAAGAACTAACAAGATTGTCAAGTCGCATAGGGTTACTATTGTTTGAAGCTCCAGAAAGAAAAAAGGTAAAGCTGAGAAGAAAATTAACGTTATTATTGACACAATTTACATGATATCTTTAGCATGAAACCCAGCAGTTTTCCCAATCTTTATGTCCATCGCAAATAAGCTTAAACAGTGAACCAGTCTCTACATTTATTTTATATCTTTGTCTCTCACTACATAGGGTAACCTAATTCATAATCCTGAAACACCCCATTTGATTGAAGAACAGAAGTTGAATCCCAAGAGCTGGAAGATGCTGATTTTGCATCGAACTCAGTCGGCCACCAAATCAAGCTGTCCTTTGAAGTTGAACCATTCATGTCCTTGAAACAATCCAGCACTTGATCAGCCATTTGTTCTTCCTGGGGATAA